>JAJEJO010002221.1:217662-231107 GCA_020662805.1 Glaucomys volans | reverse complement strand
AAAAAGTTGACCTGTATTGAAACATCACACTGAACTCCATTAATATGCATGATTAATACACATGAATACAAAATAAAACTTTAAAAATTCTGTGACCTACCTCAAAGCAGTCATGTGGGAGAAGTGCCATTTTACTCACAGGAGGGTCAAACTTTGGTTCTTTTTAGGCCCTCACCTGATTAGATGAGAACCACCCATATTAGGGAGGGCAATCCTCCTTACTCATTCACAGATTATCTTCCAAATGTCACAAACAGCTATTTTTCTTTGGGGACCTGCCTAAAATGGGATCAGGACCCTCTTACCTGTTCCAGTCAGGTGACATATAGCTCTTTTTTCCTTCTCACCAGCTTGGTAGCCTTTATGTCTTGTCTCAGGAAAAATCTTGGTCAGCTTCCTCCTGTTCACGTCCCCTCTTTCCACAGTTCCTCTCCCCCTTGATGGTCAACACCCAGCATCCTGCCTTCACCCTCCCACAGGCCCTCTAGAGGGGAGGTGGCTAGAAGCTGCAACCTACTGGAAGGAGGGAAATAAAAGGGCAAAACCCACCAAGACCATTAGCATCCAAAAACTACAGGTAGCAGCTACTTTAGGTCCATGTACACATTTCCATTCGGAGAGGCTCCCACTGGGTTCCCCTTCAGCGAGTCTGAATCATTCAGTTCACTTCCTTGTGGTGCTTCAGGTCCTGCTTCTGAGCCCAAATGTGCATTCTCCAGAATAATCATGAGTTTTGGACTAGTCCACGTTTACTGAGTAAATATTCTAGAGAGTTATTCCTTTTCATCTTCTTTGAGGTTATTTGCTATTGACTAGGTAGTGGTTTCTGAATTACTTGTCTTTACAGCATTGTGTAGTAACATGAGCAACTTTATTTTAGCAATGGGGAGGATCAGATACTCAGAAAAGGCGAGTGATTTCCCTAATGTTACACAGCAATACATCCATGGAATTGAAGAAACATTAAAACAGCTCTTAGAGCATCTGTTCAGAACACATATGTACACACACAAACACATACATCAACCTTTGCGCCTTATATTTAGTAATCTTGGGTTAAATTACAGCACGTAAAGGTCTGAGCTGAAGCATCTATGCACATGCTTTGTTTCAACTGTGCAGAAACATCGACGAATGTAATTTTTTCGGGACTCCCATGTAAACTTCTTTGATATTTTGATACTTGAAATGCTTTTAATAGAAAAGTAGCTTTTCCATTCCATTGTAAGAGACAAGGGCTTAGATACAGTACAAATACACCGGAACATTTTGTGTCTGTATATTAACCACAGGGCTTTTTACTTGGAGAGAGAGAAAATTCTAACCTTGTTGAAGGGAAAAATAGATGATCATATTAACAAAATATGTTCATACGTTACACACACACACACACACACACACACACACGAAACAACTGGATGTAAGGTTTCAAGTTACACTTTTAACAAATACAGAAGCACAGTAGATTATCCCCCGACCACTGACTTTCCTCTGGGATACCTTAGTTCTGTGGCAGATGCTCTTCTGTTAGGAAGAAGCAAGCCTTACAGGTTCCTGTGATTACTTACCGCTCACGATCTCAGGACAGAGGCCGCGCCTCTCATGACATCTAAATGTATCTCTTAAAAGAAGCCTGTGATTGACCTGATTGGGCGGCAGGGCCCTTTGACTGTGCCTTTCTTTATCACATTGCATTTAAGAGACTGGATCCTGAAATGAAGGGATGAAGGAAAGGCGAAATGAACAGCCTGTCTTTGACATTGACTGACACTCAGAATAGAGTTTGAGTGACATTTTCATTCCTTCCTGGGAAGAGATGTGAATGAAAAACAAACAAAAACCACACAAACAGGCACAAACACACACACATACATGCACACACACACAGACACACACACACACACACACACACACAGAGACTGCAGCAACTGGGAGTTAGAAGTTAATAAAACAAAAACAAGAGTAAAGCAGCAACCTAGGAAATGTGGGCATCCAGAGAAGCAAGGGAGACCAGGTGAGCCGGCCCTGTGTTCCACATGCTCTGCATTTCACCCCCAAGACGTCACTTTACACAAAAGAAAACAGCCACAGCAAATAGGTACACAGCTTGCATTTCTCTCTTGTTTATTTGCTTGCTTTTTGCCTTGACCCAAATATGTCCACAGTGTGGAAAGCATACTGTCATTAAATAGGTAGCAAAAAACAATGCCATGCGTATGCACGCACTTGTGGTGTGGGTGTGTGGGTGTGTGCACGTGTGTGTGGATGAGTTTGAGGAGAAGCATTCATTTAACTTTTGTTGTGTAACAAATAATTCCCAAAGTCAATAGCTCAATGACAATGATCAGTTCTTTTTTTTTAACTGTTAAAAAATATATATCTTAATTTTAGAAAAGAAAAAATAATTATTAGTTACCTAGAGTATATAAAGTACTCTACTGAACACGGAGGATAGGGAAACATTTAAAATATTTATGAATTTGATATGATTTTAGTAAGCAATTACTATGTGTCACCTGTAATACAGGGAAGCTTGGAGAGGCATCCTGGGTCTGAAGGAGTCACAGAGGACCTCCTGCAGGAGGTGATCCTACAGAGCCTTGGAGGAAAGGAGGTGATACAAAGGGTGCTCTAGACAGAACAGCCTCAGCAGGCAGATCTGGAGTAGAAGTGAAGAGCGGGTTGGGGTTTGGGTTAGGGTTAGGGTTAGGGTTAGGGTTGGGGTTGGATCCATGGTCAATGGAATACAAAGAGCAGAGGTATCCTGGAGAGACGGAAGGTCCCAGAACTCAGCGAAGCCGTACGTGCCCTGTGAGGTGTTCAGATTTAATCAAATGCAGATGATACTAAGTCACTTTGGTGACCTCTCTCAGTCCTGTAATTCTAATACTACCTACCTGCTTCTAAATCTCAACTGATGGATCTAGTTGAGACCTCTATACTGAAACATTCCAGACTTGTTTATCCAACTGACAACTGGATGTCTTTACTTTTATAAATCAGAGATATCACAAATTTACCATGTTCAAAACCTAAACTACTTTTTCCCCCTTCAAATTGATCTATGATCTTCCCCATTTCAACCATGATAATATTTCCCTTTTATTTGTTCAGGTTGAAATTCTTCCCACTTATCTTCTCTATATTCCACTTCAAAAATTTTCACAAGTTACTAAAAATTAAGTGACTTAAAATAACACAAATGTATTATTTTACAGTTTGGACATCAGAAAGTCTAATGCTTTCACAAAGCAAAAATCAAAATGTTGACTATAATTCTACTGGAAAATCTAAGTAATAGTCCACTTCCTTACATTTTCCTACCATGAGAGATTACTTGTGTTCATTGACCCAAATCCCTGTCCTCTCTCTACAAAACCAGTAGTATAACATCTTTGAAATTTCTCTTTTTAATTTCTTCTGACACTGTAACATCTCCATATCTGACTCTGACCCTAGTGCCCCCCTGTTATAAGAGTCCTTGTGATTGCAGTAGGTCCATGAGAAAAATGCAAGTTATCCTTCATCTCGACATCTTTAATTAAAAACATCTGGAAGATCACTTTTGCCAAATGAGGCAATATATTCACAAGCAGAATATAGACATTTTAGGGGGGCATTTTTCTACCTTCCACATCCTCTCTTTATCTCTATCAATACGTCAGCACAACACACAAACTGCATCTTAAAAATATTAAAAATAGAGGTAGAGTTGAGTTATCTTTCACCTTTTCCATTGCTAACACCCTAGTCTTTGATGCCCCTATTATCTGGAGTACTGACAGAACTTTTTACTGTGACTTCTTGCTTTAACTAGAAAAAAACATTGATTCTGTTAAAACTAAAATTCAGTTATGTCAGTTGCTTTCTGAAAATTCTTCGACTTTCCATTTAACTCGGTTTGAAACCTAAAATACTTACTGAAAATTTCTACAAGATGGTGTGTGTGCATGTGTGTGTGTGTGTCTTATTCATGACTGTATTCCAAATATAAAATAGTAACTGGCGTATAATAAAATTTAAACAAAAATCAGTTAAATAACATTGAATCTTCTTTAAAAAAATGTATAGATGGCATATTCATTTGGATAGAACCTATATGCCATATAATATGGTAATTAGGTTATAGGAGTAGAAGCTAGATTGCTTTGGCTGCAAATTGCCAAAGTGAATAAAACAACCCAGGATCACTTTGGAGAGCACAGTCCTGTTGCATGTGGCCCAGCTGCAACCCCTTGATAACAACCCAAACCTGCACAGCACACGATAAGGATCAGTTCGTAGTCAGGACCCTGTGGGGGTTGACTGTATGATTCTTCATAAGCTTTCCTTGGTCTTGCTCACATGGCTGCATTAGCAGGGCAGGGGTGTTGGGCCATCTCACAGTGGCTGTGGTCATCTCAGTTGCCATGTGACCTCTCATTCTCTGAACGGCCGTCCTGGCTTGTGTGCTGGTCATAGGACAAGAGTGTAGGGTTAGAAGCTCAAAGCCATCTAAGACTCAGCTTTGGAAGTCTCTAAAGACCACTCTTTCTGAAGTCTGCTGGTCTGTACAAGTGATAAGCCAGCACAGTTTCAAAGTGGAGTAAATAGACTCTATTAATGAAGGAATTGGTGAAGTCTCATTGAAGCCTGGTGTGCATGTTGGTATAGAAGAGAAGGGGGCCACATTGTGATCTATCAGCCCTCCCAATGTGATTCCATCAGAATATGAATTGCAGACAAAATGTACATTTGTAAAACTTCCCTGATTGATGCTCCTTATTTCTTAGGTCTCATCCTAGATCTTTAAACCTAGCTGTTTTTAAGATAAGTGTCTAGATTTTTCTATTTATCAGACATTGATGTCCAGTAACCATCAATGCACCTTCCAGTGGTCAGCAATTTAATAAAGTACATTTGCGAGAATCTCTGCTTTTAATTAAAAAATGAATCTATTTATCCATCTTAGTTTTTATCCTTAGCACATCAATTATCCTTGGGGTTAAAAGAGTAAATGCGAACATGATTTATCACTTTGTTAAATTCTAACAAATACCGCCTTGTTGTGCTCAGAACCTCTAATGTGGACGCAGGAATTTGCATATCTGACAATTATCGATTATGTCTATTTGCTAGCCACACCAGATGTGCTTTTGCTAGAGATTTGAAGATGAAGGAAACAAGGTTCTTCTTGCTCTTTTCAAACTCACAGTCTAGTCCTGAGGTGAAATGATGCTGATTCCATAAAGTACTATGGGAAAAAGAGGTTAACAGTGCCAGAGGTTATCCAGAGGGTTAGGTGCAGACATTTCTTGAGAGCTCACTGTGTGAATTAGCTCCCTTAGAGTTTATAACCATTCTGTGAGTTTAGTGCTAAGGCTTTGTATATTTTTTTATTTATTATTTATTTGCTTCTTTACTTTTTACAGCTTAGGAAGCCTAAGCTAAACTTATACACTAAATAAATTTCCAAGAAACACACATAGATAGTAAAGGCTGCAGTCAATATTCCAAACAAGAAAGATTTGACTGCAACTCCTTCTTTTATACTAATTATTAATTTGATATCTGTTGCTGCAAAAGAACTGCAAATTTAGTGGCTTAAAACAACACAGGTTTATTCTATCACAGATTCTGGGTAAAGAGCTCAGGTGCTATTGAACTAGGTCTTCTGGTTCAGGATCTCACCAGACCAGACTGCAACCCAGGAGCTTGCCAGCCTGTGTTTTCATGCAGAGGCTTCACTGGAAAAGAACGTGTCTGCACAGTCCCCCAGGTTGTTGGCAGGTGTCATTTCCCTGTGGCTGCAGAACTGTAGAACTGAGAGCTTTGGTTTCTTGCTGTCAACTGGAGATTGTCCCCAACTCCCAGAGACAGCCCAAAGTCCCCTCCCATGGGGCCCTCTGGAAAGTGACATCGTGGCAGCTTGCTTCCTCTAGGGCACAGGAGAAGAAGAGCAAGTCAGAGAGCAAGAGGACTCTGATACCAAGTGACAGCACCTTTGCTACCTTCTGTTCTAGAAGCAAGAAAAGGTCCTGCTCTCAGTCAAGAAAAGGGATCACACAAAGGGTGAGGCCCAGGATACAGTGTCCATAAAGCCACTCTAAACTCTATCCAACACATTAGACAGGCATGAGCATCAAGGGGAAATTCACTCGTGGACTTTGAAGCTTGTGAATTAAGTGCCACAGGGTATGTGAGCATGCACACACGCGCACACACACATACACACACATTGCAACACTCCTTGTGTTCACATATAGGAACACTCCCTCCTACACTTCAGAGTTTTTGCACACGTTTCAGTCTTGTGTGCAAAATGTGACTTTCAGTTCAGAAGGAAGCATACTATATCCCCACTCCTTTTTTTCCAACAGAAAGTTGAACGAGGTAGATGGGGAAGTTTGGAGAGAAAGGAAGACTGTTAAGGATAGAAAGCAAAAATCAATGTGTTTCTTTCTGGATTGAAATGCAGAAGGGTATATCTTTTATCAGGAACTTTTGCAGGTCATGAAACTGTCCAAAACAAATATGCAGTAAACTGTCCCTGATGGAACTCTCTTAGAAAGGCCACCCTGAGGCCTATTAAACGGCTGCTTGGCTGGGCTGGCAGTGTGCATTGAAAAGGGCTGGTGTGGGATGAGCCCTTTGCCTGGAGCTTGGTGAGGGACTCAGGAGCTTGAGATGGGGCATGTTCTATAGAATGAAGAACCAAGTGAAGACCCCTGATGGAAACCTCCCTAGTTTCACCTACTCACCAGAGATCTCTCTGGACTTAGCTGTTTGTTTTTTTCCCCCCTCAACTAAGAAAAGAAGGCTACTCTTTGGAGGTCAGAACATCCATTCCTCTCCAGCAAGGCTGCACCAGCACTATGCTTCTTAAGAACAGTCAAGAAATATGACAAGATAATGGGGAAAGATACAAGGACACACAGCTATAGGCCACATAATATGCTTCTAAATGACACAAAAATAAATGTAACACCTTACCAGAGTGTCTCAGAGACCTTAGAGTCAAGCAGATCTGAGTTTAAAACTTGTTTTTTTGTATTTTAGCCATCTGATCTTGGGCACATTACTTAAGTTCTCTGAGCTTCAATAAAATAATACTGGAAGTAAAAATTAAAAGAGTGCTTCATTTGGGTGGTCTTTTCCTTAATTCCTTCCATTTATCACCTGAATATCCACTTAACCCTAAGGAGTAATTTTTAACTGGAACTATTAAAATAAAAAAAAAAACCCAAGTCTAACAACTCAAATAACATAAAGCAAAAAATAGAATACTATTGTTAAAATTATACATTTAAGTAATAATCAAGAGTTGAACATTTAAATATTAACATTAAAATCATCAATAATAATCGAAGGTGTTTAATACGAAAACATTGTGGAGAAGTTGTAGGTTAGTCATTATGAGATCCATTGCTTGCTCACTCTCCTCCTGCTAATTCTTTGTGCCTTGGTCTTCTTTGCCCTGTTCCATAGAAGTGTTTCCTCTGAATGACAAGATGGCAGGCAAACAGTGGCAAGAGACAGGTGCCTATGCTTGCTCCTGTAGGCAAGGCCAGGCAACAGCACTGGTGGAGCTTCCTTTGATCACATATCCATCCATGTACCAATAACCACAGCCAGAGATTTAGAGTTCTCTGGTTGGCTTATCCTGGGTCACTTACCCAAACCTAAGGCTCAGGAGGTGGGATCCCATTATTGCTTAGCTTATCACCTTAGAACTGATACCACATTAGAACTTACCACGTTAGAAGGTGACAGAAGAAAAATGAAACATAACTGTTATCTGTTACTTCATAGGAAGAAAACTAAACTTCAGAGCAATTTATTAACTTATGGAAGGTCATCTATGTATAACAGAGCAGAATCTACTTTGAGGCCTGATTATATTTATGACCTACTGGAAGGGCTGATATGCCTATCAATTTCTTTTCTATTCTTCCATATTATTTATTCTGATGAAGAAAAGTTTTGTAACTAATCATATGGAGCATAACTCTTATGGAGCAAACGCTTCACCCAACAAAAGACTTTGCTTTAGTCAAAATTAAATGTATTTAAAAAATGTTTATTACTCTTCAGAAAACAGGGATAGCCTATTAGATTTCTACATATGGGTTCTTAATTTATATTCCTTACACTGTTTCTCCTGTTTTCAAGTACAAGCTAAGCAATCCTTTTCACTTTTCCTTGTAAGAAATCTCTCTGTCCTCCAAACATCTCCAATCATCTTCAGAGTCCTCTGCCTATGTAATTCTAGATAAAGAATAGTGCATTGATTTATAGTGAGTCTTCATCCTCAGCCACAGAGAAACAAAACAAAGTGCTGCATCCTGTGAATAATCAGTTTAGAAAACAAGCCCGAGATGCAGCAGAACAAAGCAATGGAATTCATGCTTCATTTCATTCATTTTGACAGTTGCAGGAATCCAAGTCCAATTGTGCTGCTATTAAAATTGAAGGCAGAGGTGGGGGTACAAAGGGAAAGACCTGTTATTGTCAAAGCAATTCCCACTGCAGCTGAAAGATGATTAGAGTCAGAAGGATGCCAAACTCTCTTTCTTGATCTTGGCAAACTGTTGATCAGGAAGGGGATTCTGAGCAATTTTCCAGATGTTCTATTACCACAGAATAAATTGATGAACCTCTAAATAGCTGTCAAACAGGTACCCAGTGTTTCCACTGATGCCCCCCCAGGATTGCACTGGGTGACCTTTGCTCTCAGGTCAGAGCTCTCTCTGGGCAGGCACAATGATCCAGTAGAGTTTGGACTGTAGAAGGAGAACAGAGAAAGGTTCTTCTGTTCCTTTCATTCATTTTCTCTTTTGGGAGAAGTTTGGCATGAATAAAGAGTTGAAGCTTTTCTGAGAAAGTAAAATGAAAAAATAGAGAAAATAAAAACAAGTATGTCTTAGTAATAACAGAAGATATAAAAATTTAAGAATATTGCCTGAGACGTATAAAATAAAAACTAAAATGCTTAAAAACAAAGTAGTAAAACAAAATCCATTAATTATTAAAATAATAGTTTTCAGGGAATCGACAATAGATAAGCAGCAATGGGGAACAAATTCTTGCCTTTCATTTTAATGTCACAGATTTTTTCAACCATGCCATGGATCATGTGGATATGGGCGTTTCATAAAAATCCTATGAATATAGCTGGAATTTTTTTTCAAGAAAGCAATTTTGGATAGAATGTGAACTAAGAATTTAACTAATATCAGTAGCGAAAACATGAGGAAGTTAGTATTTATCATTTCATTTCATCAAATGACAAAAAATAGATTCAAAGGAAGTTTGGGTACTCTTTCAATATTATTCAGTGTTTGGGAGCCTCGGTAATTAGCAGAGAACTGAGGTGCTTGGCTCTGAGTTCAAAGTTCTCTTCATTGTGCCTTCATTGGAAACAGTATTTAGAACCAAAGGATTAAATAATTCTAAGGCAAGTGGCAAGAAAAGAAGGGCATCTTACCCACAGGGATACTGATGTAAGATATGAAGCAGGTTGAAAATACAAACTGATTGAAGATTGTTTTAAGTCATGCATAATTGAGTCACGGAACCATGAAGTTTGCAAGACCTCAGACAAGTGGGACAGAATTCTAACATTGGAAGAGTGACAAATATGTCATTCCATTTATCATCTCTGACAGAAAGAGAATGGTAGTATTAGTGAACCATAAGTCAGGTATAGTGTGGTGATGCTGAGATTTGGGAAATAGCAGAGCAAGAAAAGATGTATTTTTTTTCCTCAATAAAGTGGAGTCAGAGATAAAGAGCAAGGAAGATGCTGACCAGTAAAATAATGTGTGCAGGTAAGTAGCAAGAACAGACCCTGGAAACCTGCACTATTCTCATGATTCATCACGGCTCTTTTGCTAGAGAAGAAGGTACCTGCTTTGCTGATGGTTTTGATTCCTGTGAAGCGGAAAGCCTGATGCAAGGAGCTGTCTGCAGTGAAGCTTGAATGCTTTCTCCTTGGAGATTAATTCAGTGTGCCCCTGAGCATTGCTTATTCTCTCTCCCTCTCTCTTTCAATAGTAATGAGCTATTTAGAGGAAAAGTGAGGTTTAGGAGTTTTGTGGTATGTCTGACCCTTCTGTACAGGTCTGAGCACATTCTGTCCTGTCCACTGTGCACTTTATACTTTTAAAAATAATTTTATCCCAATGGTTTTGGATAAAATACGACACGGAAGTAGAAATAGAGTTTGCATATTCCAAAGTCCTCTCATGCCCTTGCAATTCAGTTAGGAAATTAGGGAGTTGTTCTGGGGCTAAGAGTCCACAGAAAAAATAAGGAAGGAAAAAAGTTAATGTTTTTAATAGCAGTATAGTACATGCACATATACACATTCCATGTCCTGTTCTTGGGTCCCTACTCCCACAGCAAGTCTGAATCTTCTTTCCAGTGAAGAACTCAGCTAACCATCTGCCTGCTCACTTTTGTCTTATTTCTATGATCTATAATTTACACTAAATTTCAAATTATAAGAGGGACAGTGTGTGTGTCTGTGTGTGTGTGTGTGTGTGTGTGCTCATGTCTGTGCGTGAGTGCATCTCCACATGTGTATTGGGATGGGTGGATGAGATCAAAATATTAAGTGCATTTCAGTTTAAGGCAACACTCTCTCATGATACAAATTGTCATCCTCTTATATTTTAGTAAATACTGTTTGCATTCATTCCAAACCAACACTGAAAATTTAAGCAAGTTAGTGGAAAACTTAGTAGAAGATGGTGAATATGGAAAGCAGCTGTGAACTTTTTTCATCATGGATCTATCTGGAGCAAAGAAAAACTGCAATGATTCCGTGGTGAGGAATCAGACTCTCTCAGTGCTTTTCTCCTAATAAAAGAGATGGTGGGGATGTCAAAGCTATGCAAGTGCTCAGCATGAGATGCACCACAAGAGGAGGTGAGAGACAGCCAGCAGACAGAAAACGTGGGACAGAAAGCGAGGTGGACACATGGTTCTCCAAGAGCATTGCTGCGGATAGAGAAAGGTATCCCAAGCCTGGGAATATGGGGTGGCCCTAGGGTTAGGGCAGCTTTAATTCATCTGTCATTCTGCTAATGCCTTCCTGTATTTTACAATACCCATGGTCCATCTGCACTATGATTGCCTATACTTTTAAAAACCAAAGTGTGTAAAATTTTTCATGTAAATGTTTTACTAGAGCCAGCCATGAAGAATTAGTATCATTTTTACACTAAAAAATTCAAAATAGTATTACACATTATATAACTGCATTCTAGGTGTTTCTGCCTTTGGAGGATGGGGAAATCTGAGCAAGAGTCTGAGGTTTTGTTTTAACAATATACAAAAGAACAAAAAACAGACAAAAAATTAAGGGAAGGAAGGAGAGAGAAAGGAGGGAAGGAAAAAAGAGAGATTAGCAAGCATTGTAAAAGTGCAGAAGATACAGCAACAGAGAGTCTCTACAGCAATTTTTAAAAGTAATACTTATTTGAAAGTAAGTAAAACTTTCTGTCTGTGAGATTCCGTGCTGTGTTACACAGTGAAGGTGGTAGTGGTGTCATGTTAGAAGGCTCTAAACTACTCCTGAAATCTTCTGCAAGATCCATGTGTAACACTCTGGAAATCACTTACACAGCTGGCTCTGAACTCAGCTGGACTGAGCATGGGCTCACTCATTAAGAAAAGATACACTAAGCCCTTGCTTTCTGTACCAGGCATGCAAAATGTGCTAGGGACATAATGGTGAAAAAAACTAAAAGAAACTTCATCCATTTTCTTTTAAAAATATTTTTATTGGTGCATTATAATTGTGCACAAAAGTGAGATTCACTCTGATGTATTTGTACATGCACACAATTTGATCCATTTCACTTCTTGTACCTACCCTTTCCCTCCCCTCTACCCTTCCCAGATCCCTTTTTTCTACTCTATAGGTCTTCTTTCTATTTTCAATAGAAAACGCCCCCTACTCCCTTTTTCTTTCCCTTTAGCTTGCACATATGAGAGAGAACATACTACCCTTGACTTTCTGAGTTGGTTTGTTTTGCTTGACATGATGCTTTCCCGTTCTTTCCATTTTCCTGCATATGACATAATTTTGTTCTTCCTTATAACTGAATGAAACTCCATTGTGAATACATATCACATCTTCTTTATGCATTCATCTGTTGATGGACAACTAGGCTGGTTTCAAAACTTGGTCATTGTGAATTGTGCTGCTATAAACATGGGTATGTATGTATAGCTGTCATATGCTGGCTTTGGTTCTTTTGGAAGAATACCAAGGAGTAGTATAGTTGAATCCTATGGCAGTGGGATTCCTAGTCTTTTGAGAAACCTCCATGCTAATTTCCATAGCTGTTGTACTAATTCATAATCCTACCACAGTGTATAAGTATTCCTTTCCCCCTACATCCTAGCCAGTATTTATTAATGCTTGTATTCTTGATGGTTGATATTCTTTCTAACTGGCATGAGAAGAAATCTTAGTGCTGTTTGGATTTGCATTTCTGTAATTGTTAAAGATGCTCAACATATTCAAAATATATTTGTTGATCATTTGACATTCTTCCTTTGAAAATATGTCTTTATTCCATTTACCCATTTATGGATTGGGTTATTCCTTCTTTAGGTGCTAATTTTTTTTTTAAAGTTCTTTACATTTTCTGGATATTAATCCTGTTTGAAGAGTAGCTGACAAAATTTTTCTCTCCTTCTGTAAAATCCCTTTTCATGCTCTTGTTTGTTTGTTCTTTTTTGTATGCAGAAGCTTTTAAATTTGATGCCATCCCACTTATTAATTCTTGGCATTATTTTCTCAGTTTTAGGAGTCCTACTGAGGAAGTGATTGTCTGCAGTTGTATGGGGTGGTGCACGGGTCCTTTTTGTGTGTGTGTGTGTGTGTGTGTGTGTGACACTGTGCACTCATGCATGGTTCCTTTGTTACTATGCTAAAATATATATAATAAAATTAACCCTTTTAGCTATTTTAAGGGTATAACTCAGTGGCATTAAGTACTTTCACAATGTCGTATAGCCATCACTACTATCTACTTCCAAAAAATTTTCATCCTCCCAAATAAAAACTCTGTACCCATTTAACAAAAATTCCCCTTCCTTCTCCCCATAAGTTCTACAGTATCTCTGTGACTTTATTTCATATAAGTGATATCGCATGATTTTGGTTGTTTCTCTGTTGGTTTACTTCATTTATAACATTTTTAAGATTTTTCCATGTTGTAGCATGCATTAAAATTTCATTTCTTTTCGGGATTAAATAATATTACATTTATAAGTAGGTGGTGCATTTATTTATCCACTCATCTTTGGGCTATTTTCCAAAATGCTACTGAGGTCATTGATATGCATGCATTTAATTGAGTTTCTATTTTCAAATCTTTTGGCTATATATTATTTGATGGGTCTTACATTTAACAGGAAATACAGAGAACAGAAAAATGGCACCTTGA
>JAJEJO010002221.1:173436-212662 GCA_020662805.1 Glaucomys volans | reverse complement strand
GGCAACAACAGGTGTTGGCGAGGATGTGGGGAAAAGGGTACACTCATACATTGCTGGTGGGAGTGCAAGTTGGTGCAGCCACTCTGGAAAGCAGTGTGGAGATTCCTTAGAAAACTTGGAATGGATTCACCATTTGACCCTGCTATCCCACTCCTTGGCTTATACCCAAAGGACTTAAAATCAGATTGCCTCAGTGATGCAGCCACATCAATGTTCATAGCTGCTCAATTCACAATAGCTAGATTATGGAATCAACCTAGATGCCCTTCAGTAGATGAATGGATAAAGAAACTGTGGTATATATACACAATGGAATATTATTCAACCATAAAGAAGAATAAAATTATGGTATTTGTAGGTAAATGGATGATGTTGGAAACTGTTATGCTAAGTGAGATCAGCCAATCCCCCAAATCCAAAAGCCGAATGGTCTCTCTGATAAATGAATGATGATGCATAATGCGGGGGGGAAAGATGGCAAGAATGGAGGAAAGATAGCTAGCATAGAGGGAAGGGAGGGGTGGGGGCAGGTGGGGGGTAAAATTAATAACAGAATGTGTGACAGATACCATTGCCCTGTGTACATGCATGAACGCACAGATGGTGTGACTCTACTTTGTGTACAACCAGTGAAACAATAGCTGTACTCCATTTGTGTTCAATGAACCAATAAGTAAATAAAAAAAAAAGAAAAAAAAAAGAGAAAGAAGAAATGACTCCGATGAAAATTCTTAATTAAGAGGGTAAATAGTCCACTAGGGGACAATGTAAAACTCAGGGATGCTTAGAATACAGGGTATAATAGAAACAAATGAGATTATAAGGAAGGACAAAGAAATACTTGTACAGGGACTTGGTCATATTGAGATTCATATGCCTTTCAAATTCTCACATGGTCCATTTCTTCCCATCACTCTGTCTCCTTTGTTCCCATGTTGTGCTTTCATAAATGCCCCCTCTGACCCCTGTATAAACTGACATGTCACCCCATCAATTTCTAGTCCATATCTTGTTTATTGTTCTTGTAGCATTTACAGCCAATACTTAGGTATCTCTCTCTGTGCATGTATGACTCCCTTAGAGTGAAAGTTCTATGAGGCACTGGTTGTGCCTATTTAATCTACTATCAGATCCCAGGGTGAAGGACTGTAATGCCTACTGTAAGCTGTGAGCATGGTGGTATTAGGAAGTGAATGAAACGATGAATGGGTGAGCCAACACCTTTACTCACTAGCTTCCTGATCTTGAGCAACACATTCCTTCTAAGTTCACCACCTCTTCTGCATTGCTTCATAAGGCACATGGTACAGGGTCTAGACTATACCAAGTGCCTAATAAACATTAGCTCATAGAATTTAAAGAGAGTGTGAGAGAAGTGGAAGCAAGAGGAGAAGAGGGTTATGTGTTTCCATCTTGGCGTTTCCTCCTTGTTCTAGACCCATTGAGGATGAACAAATGAAACAAAAACAAACAAAATCAACAGTTTTCTGAATTTTGATCCTCTTCTGAGGAAAATAATAAAGTAGTGGGAATTAGGCTAGTACTAAATGTAATTAGTGTTTAAAGTTGTATTTTATAGAACCAAGTGTCAGTAAGTCCAGCTATAGAGATTGCTTCCGCACAATGATCTGCCAGTTTCTGCCTAGACTGAAGCATGAGACTGTGGGACAGTTTGCATGTGCTTTGTAGGTAAAATCATATGCTCAAGGAGGGGTGCTGGGTGAGGATGGTCATGGGGGATGGAAATGACCAAGATACATTGCATGTATATACACACATGCCCCGATGAAGCCCAGCGTCCTGTATGATTAACATGCCCTAAAACAAAACTTGCTCATCAAAGTGTGTGGAATACCTATGGTACGTGAAGAATGTATGAGCTGTATGACCCAGGTGATTGTACTAGCCCATTCTGGATTCCTTGCCATCCTCCTAGAAATAAGCATTATAGGAAAAATCAGTAAGATAGAAGGAATTTTTTGGTCCCCTGCTCAAAAACAAAACAAGACAAAAAGAAACTTCGTTCCTGACTTTTGGTGGTTGAAAACAAGTTCATAGGATGCATTGATCCTTATTCCAAACTTAATGCAAAACTAAAATCAATAATACATCACTGGTTAACATGGACCCTGGGAGTGAAAGAAAACCACACCATGCAGGTGTTAAAATGCATGTGAAACTGGGCAGAATGAATAAGGTATGTTAGCTGTAGCTTTTGGCTTGGAACTGATAAGATAATATTTTCCTCAAGGAAAGGCTTTTATTTCATGCCTGCTCTTTGGAGCAGGAGGTAATGCTAAGAGGATGCTAGAGCTGTGACTTACTTTGCCAATTCCATGACTGCTCTTGGCCTTGAGGAACACAGGCTCTTTTGAGAGCTCATGGAGTTGGTGTTGATTTTCAATGCATTTTTTGATAAGTTATAAGTTTGTACTTGCAAGAGGAATTTGTGAAGATTTAGAGCACACTTGCTTCCATACCTGCCAGGGCTATGTTTTATCACTCTCTCAGCTTTGGGGGATGAGTTTGACTGGTTTTGGTGAGGTCCAGCCGAGAATAGCTCTGGATATGGCTGTAATAAGGGAAAGGGGAAGGGATTTTCATTCTTTGATATTTTAATATATCAAAATGGAAAATAATTTGCAGTTGAGTATCTTGTTAATTTATATCCTATTTGAAACTCACCTGCAGCTGGTATACACTGGGCCAGTGGATCTCACACTTACAGATGTGCTTCCATCTACAGGGAATCTTGTTCAAAAAAACCAGGCCCCAACTCCAGAGCTCCTTTTTAATGAGTCTGAAATCAGGATCCAGAAATCTCAATATTTAACCAGCAGCTGAGATGATTCTACCAGGTCGCAAACCATGTTTTCAGAAATAACCCAAACTCTCTTACTGACTACGCTATTCTGATCAAAACTCTCTGATTGACTTCATGATCTGTTGTGCATGCCTCATTGATCAAGTTTTATTCCTTCTTCCACTTACTCTAGCTCCCTTTCCTACTAGTGGTCTAAATAGGCCATTTGGGAAATTTAAGCTACTTGCTAGCAGAAAGGTCCCCTGATCTGATTATAAACATTTTCCCCAGGTTTCTAATTGTTATTTGAAAGAGGTGGAACGAGTAACTGAAACAGACATAGAGAAAGAGATGTCACAAACTTGTTTAGTAATCCCAATGATTTGAGAATGTCTGCATTACAATATATTACAAACTACCATTAACAGGTGAGGAAATATATTGGGAGGAATCAAGGGACTGGGCCAATGTCTCAGCGAGGAGGAGAGGGAGGGAGAGCAAAGGCTGTGGCTCTTGTTAGGCGTGGTTGTTTCACTGGGTGTCCATGATCAGGAAGAGACTAACTTTGTAAAGTCTCGTGTATGTGGTGGGGAAATAAAGAATGGAGTGAGAAGCAAGAAGTCAGGTTTTCTTAAGCCACAGTGCAGCCTGGAGGAATGGAGATGAAAATATGAGGGTGTGTTTCTCTTTTACCCAAAGTCAGGCATATGAGAAGTGTGTGTGTGTATGTGACTGTGTGGGCATGTATATGTGTGTAGACTACCAGGAAAGGAGAGTAAGGCCTTCTCCATGCAGACAGCAGACTGAGTCAACACTGATCCAAGGCTGACATCAAACATGTCCTCAATAATTAAACCTGCTGTCTGTCAACCCTCGTTAGTAAGCAGGAAGGATGATTATAATTTTCCCATTTATTAACTCAACCTCATCCTATTTTTCTGACTCTGGCCACTTTCTACCATATCCTTTTGCTACATTTCAAAGTCCTTTTGCAATTTAATGCTGTGGCCTTCACCAAAGATGTTAGATTCTGTCACCAGTGTTGCAAATAAGTCTTTAGTGTGTGGTTTCATTTTTACCTACAGTCAGGCTATGTGGAACAAATTACTCAGTCTAGGGGTGTATTTGTATGAGCATGTGTGCACACACGTATGTGTACAAGCAATAAAACTCCAAGAAAGGAGTTCAAGATCTCTATGCAGGGAACAAGTTCTGTGGGTGTTGATCATAGGCTGACATCAAACACATGTCTTCAATAATTAAATGGCTCCTGGTAACCCCTCAGGAGATAAGGACATTTCATTATGAGTTCCTTTGGCCACGTGTGTTAGCTCTATGTTGTTCCAATTTCCAACCCTCAGTCACACTCCCAACACATCCTTCTCTGCCATCTCAGATTCAATTTGCAATAACGCCATGGTTTCAGCCAAATACGGGGTCTTCCATATTCTCAGTGACATGGCGAAATGTAAAGCATTTTGCAAAAGAAACTCACCCATAAAATATGGTGGCATTAAGCCATCACAGAGTGAAAGAAAATCACGTTTCATAAATTTTAAGTTTAATCTATATGTAAATTTAGCCAACATTTTAAAAAGACTAATAATTCATGTGTATTGATGTTTACACTGCTTGCCAATGTTTTTATTACTTTAAGTAATGATCTAAGTACAAATGGCATTCTTGTGTTTTACAAAAAGAGGTGCTAAGTTGTCTGAAGAGATACAGAGGAGAGATCCATCTCCTTCCTTCAGACAGATAAAACTATAGAGACCTTTTCTAAGCCATTAAAAAGCAGTGACACTAAATAAAAATATAATTTGCTATGTTTTTTACTGAAATTTAAAAGATTCCTCCAAATGCACCCTGTACTTTTTCTAAGTAGTATAATCTAAACAAAGAAGAAAATTTTAAAATACAGCCAACTAGCAACCACTAAAATACTGAGGTGGTTTAGACATAGAGTTATGTTCCAAAAACAAAAACAGCCAAACAAAAATCCTTCTTGTTCTTCATATCCCAAGAGTCTAGCACATGGACTGTGATGGAGTGACCCTGTATTGGTAAGCCAAAGGGGGAGGAATGTGGAAAGGAGTGCTTGCTTCTTGCAGGCGTTGTGGAAGGTGGCAAATTCACTTTCTCCCATGTTGACTGGTGAGTGCTAGCTCTAGAACCAGGTAAGCTTATTTACACTCTCTGATTCCCATTTTCTGAAATAAGAGATTGATTTAATAGGCATGATAAAGGCTAGGATTCTCCTGTCATCTACCTCCAGTTGTGTTTTAGACCAGAGAGAGATGAGGATGAACTAGAATTGGAACCTGCACTGTAATATCTACTTTTCTAAAAGTTGATGTTTATACATCCAAATCCTGTGTTGTGGAGATCAGCGAATCTGTATTTTTACATTTCCTCTGGAAAATAGTAGTGGTTAGTCCAGGCCTCTTTGACTGCCTATCAAATACGTATTTTAAATACTTAATGTAAACTAAGTAACTTGTATATTTTTCATTGTCTAATTTAATCTTCAAGAAACACAATGAGGTAGATATTATTACTCCAATTTTGCAGCGGAAAATGCAGAGGCACAAAGGTACTAAATCACTTAAATTGTTTGATACTCTCTGGTGTCAGAAGTGGTTCAAACCAAAGCAGATGGACTCTTTACCATCCTGTTCCTCAATACACCAAACCCAGGTGATTCTAAAGCATATTAAAACCCAAAAAGCACTGACTCATGTGTCATGCATGAGCTTCGGATATAAAAAATCTAACACTGCTTTTAGAAACTCTGAAATACTATTTTAAAAATATTCCTTAGTTTTCTTTCAAACTTACATCCTCATTATAGACATCTTCTTGACTTCCATATCTGACCATTCCAATATATTTTTCCATATCAGAATGTAACCCTTCTTGACATAAAGCAAACTCAGAAAATTGCATGCTAATTTCTCTTTCCAATATTCTCACCAGAGTCCTTCTTCCTGCTGTTGAGCAAGTCTGAAAGTCTGAAAATCCGAAGGTCACCCTCACATGTCAACTCCTCCTCATCACCAGCCTTCACTGACATCAGTGACTGATTCCCATCACCTCATATAATCGATGGTCAGAAATGCCGCTCTGCCCTTCTGCTACCCATGCAGTCATACCTCACAGGACTTTGCAATGACCTGTCAACTTGTCTCCCACTCATTCTCTCCAAGCTGTTCTTCATATTTTGATGAGAATGAATCTTTAAAAACATGGCGGATAAAACCCCAGATCCTTGATAATTCCTAGAAAACTCTGTGTGTGTTGTCCTGACTATGTGGTCCTCAGCTCCTTTTTTTCCAGGCATGTCCACCATCCTTCAATTCTTTTAAGTTTCATTCGCTTCACATTTTTTACCTGGGTCCCTCCCCCTGGAATGCTCCCTGAAGAGGATCACTGCATAGATAATTACTTTAATAACTCCCAGACTCCATTGTTTTTCTCTATAAAACGGGCATAAAAGATCACAGTTGTTAGAACTTGGAAGTAAGATATTTTCTATTGATTTTTAGTTTCCCTCAAAATGTTCAATTATTTTTAGATATTTTCTAATAACCTTTGTACTGAAACATATTAAATGACATATTCCTTTTCACCATACACCACCTGTTTTTCCCACCATTTCCACAGCTGTAATTTTGTGGAATTTCCTGGTTAGATGTGTCCTTTAAGAAATTTGTTTATCTCCTTTCAGAAATTCATTAAAATAAATCATTGCATATCTTGCTGTGAAGCATTCTCCCTGCAGTTTTTAATTACCATCCAGTTAACAGTATCTTTTAGAATGTTGAATCTTTTTCAAATGTAGGTGTTGGATGGCTATAATTTTCCAAATTGCTACTTTGCTCTACAACCCATTTATTGAGTTAGTAAAAACAATTAATGGAATTTACACACTTTCATAGGTTCTGACAGGAAAAAAAAAATAGAAGATTCCACATAAATGAGCAAGAAAAGAAGCATTAATTAGGATCTAATTGGTACTATAAGAGTTCAGTGCCCAATACTTTGAAAATTAATTGTACTTTTATGTTGATGTATAGGGTGAAAGCATAGCCAAGTTCTTATTGAGATAAAATTAATATCACCCTAATAAAAACTCTGGAGAATAGCAATTTATTGGACTAACAAATGAATACTATGAAAGAGTTATCAACCCTGTCATCCAGCAAAAAGGAGAATGCTGGAGTATCATACACATGTGTGAAAGATACAAAGTTCTGTGGTTTGGATACATTTGTGTCTTGAGGTTCATGTGCTAGAAGTTTGCTCATCAATGAGACAATATTGAGATGGTAGAACCTGTGAGAGGTGGGGCATAATGTAAAGAGATTAGGTATTGGGGGGCTACCTGACAAAGGGAATTACGTAGCTATTACAAGACTCTTTTTCATTCATCCAAGAGCAAGTTGTTACAATAAAAAGCAAGCCTGGCTCCTGAATCTCCCAGGTTTGCTGTCTCACCCTGTGATCTCTTCTGCACGTGCTCCAGGAGGCCATCACCAGAGGCTGAAGCAGTGGACTGCCAGATCTTAGAGTTCAGCTTCCAAGACTATAAGCCAAACACTGTTTATAAACCAAACTTCTGTTTACAAATACTTCAGTACTTTCTTATAGCAACAGAAAACTGACTAATATAAAAGAGTTATAAGGTTCTGGAGGAAATGGCAAAAGAAGTCAGGGCCCAACAATACATGCTACAATTGCATTATTTATATTGCATCCAGGATTATTATAAATTTTATCAACATGTCAGTCATTATGTTTAGGGAACTAAAATAGATGAATATTTAATAGGACTTGGAGAGTCTTTGGCATTTAATGAGTAAATTTGGACGAGGCATCTTTAAAAAATTGGATAATAACTATTTAAATTCCATATTCTGCAGCCTAATGGATTCCACTGGGGTGGGGTGGGGAGCTTATAATTCTCAGTAGTGCTCATTATGAATAGTTCTAGCTATCAAAAATTTTAGTTAAGCAGGGTGGGAACCATCCTCCTTTGGTCACAAAGTGACCAAAGAGATGGATTTGGAGCTGCAAGATTGGGCTTCAGCCAGCATCAAGGGCAAAGTCTGGGCTTGGCTTAGTCAAACCTGGGTCCATCCCAGCCCTGCCTCTTGCTGACCTATTATAGAAGACACTTATGTGAAGTAGCAGAAGCAGGATTCAAATTACAACAATCTGAATCCAGAATCCCCATTTTTTAATGGGGTTAAGCAAAACCCATTCTGCTACCCCTCCAAGGTGATTCTCATGCACAAAATGTGGTTTTGGCACAAGGTGAATACTGAACATCCTGTAGTTGTTGGTATACAAAATATGGATATGTACTTTATAATATGTGACTATTGTTAGACAAGACACTAAATACCAGACCTTAGCCTAACAGGGCTCCCATGGAGACCAAAACCAGGCAGGAAGGAGGACTCAGAGGCAGGCTGAGTGGTGCGGGGTAACAGTCTGGGCTGCAGTCCTCTGGTCTTAGATTGCCACATTCATTCCTAGAAACGTCAGCCTCAATGAGACAAACATCATTATCCTGTGTACATGTATGATTACACAAATGGTGTGACTATACTTCATGTACAACCAGAGAAACAACAGCTGTACTCCATTTGTGTACAATGAATCAAAATAAATTAATTAAAAACAAAAAGTCAGCCTCTCCAGCTCATGACTTTATGGGGAGTCACTGCTTTGCGGTTCCACCAGGTCTGTCCTGTTCCTTGAGATAGGAATTATTTTTCCTGGCATGTAGATCTCAGAAAGAATGCTTTAGAGATTTACCCTCTCCTCGTGTGAATGTGAGCAGTCTTGTGCTTAAAGAGAGTTTTGATTAAAAAATTAAATCCTATTTTAAATTTTAAATACACCACTAGTGAGACCACAGTTGCAAAAATATATTAAGAAAATGTTATTGTACATTATAAGGTATACAGAAACTCTTCCAGGGGGCAGGGAGAAATGGAAAGACTTGGCTATTCTTTTCAATTGTTTTGTGTATTCAGTAACCATTTCTTATTGCCCAGTGAGCACCTGAAGATGTAAGAACAGTTGTAACAAAATCCTCTCATTGCTGTGGGGAGGCCACATGCAGAGTAGATGGACAGGTGGTGCTAGTGGAGATGGGCCCGAAGCCTGCACAGGGCCGTATAGGAGAGACAGGAATGTTCAATTTTATTCTAGTAAAAGAGCTTCAAAAGCAATTTTACTCAAGAACAATGGTTGCTCTGAGTTTCAGAGAGTATGTATTTTCTAAGGCAGCAAAAAAAGGAGGATTTCAGACTGAAGACACTGCATTGGGTGCATATCATAAAAGATCCAGGAAATTTCTTATTTATATTCCTTAGTTTCTCCATGACAAGACAAGAAAACACAGCACAGTGGTTAAGATTAGTCGTATTTCTCATGTTGGATGGAAAGGTTCTACCGCCTACTTGCTGGGTGAGATTCTATAAATTAATTGTCTAAGCTACAATTTTGACATCTGTATTTAAAAAGTCCACGGGCTCTCCTTTTCTTTCTGTCTTTTTCTTTTCCTGCCTTTGGAAGTTAGCAGCGTGAGGATGGAAGAGATGGAAGTATTGCAGAGGTTGCAGTGCCAAGGCAGGGAGCTGAGATGGTCACAGGAGTGGGAAGGGAAAAGGGGCAAGGTCCTCAGGAAGGGCGGGCAAAAGGGGAATGTTCAGGATCCAAGGACAATGGGAAAACTGGAATTGGAATCATACTGGGAATTCATGAGAGACAGAGAGAAAGACACACGGAGAGAATGAAGAGGAGAAACTGTGAACAAATGTTAGCAAATGAACAATTGAGGAATCTGGATCAAGGGGCTATGTGACATTTACTACCCTTTTTACAAGTTCTTTGTAAGTTTAAATCTATTTCAGAATAACATTTGGGAAATCAGAGCATTCCTTCAACTTTTCCATATAAAAATTATTTTGTATTATTAAAAAAAAATTGCATCTTGCTTCTGAAGTAGCTCCATTCCTGTCCCAATTTTCTCTGCTGCACTTTCTACCTCTAGTATGCTATATGATGGTTTAATTTTTTAATATCTGTTTTTTTCCAATTAGAACATAAGCCTGTGAGACTAAGGATGTTTTATTTTTCCATTTTGTTGACAAGTGTGCTTTACTTCCAGCAAAGTGAATAAAATTTTGCAAGATTAGGCTTTTAAAATTTGATTGAATGAATAGAATGAGTGAATTGGATAAATGAGTCTATGCTTAGGGGACGATAAGAGGATGAGCATCATAGATTTACATTATTTACAAATGTGAAGCACTTAGTGCAGGGCCTTAAGTGTTCAATAAATATTAGCCATTTTCCCCAGAGGTTCAGTACAGCCAGTTTCTATTGTGCATTGGTAGACTAGGCAGAGGCTGAGCCCATCAGAGAGGAACTCTGATCATAACAAGAGATTTAGACTTTATTCCATAATCAATAGGAGGAGTTAGTCAGATTGGTCTTCATGAATTCGCTGTTACAATTTAAACTGTGCCCTCCATAACTCATGTGTTGGATTCCTAATCCCGAGGACCCCCTATGTGGAGCAGGGTTTTTGTAGGTAATCAAGTTGAAATGAGATCCTCAGGGCATGCTCTAATCCTTGTAACTGGCATTCTCCTTTTAAAAAAGGGATACGTGAAGCCAGACACAGAAAGACAAATATTGTATGTTCTCATTCATTTGTACAAGCTAAAATGTAGATCTCAATAGAAGTGGCGAGCAGACTAGTGGTCACTAGAGGCTAAGCAGGGGAGACCAAGGGGTGTTGCAGGACATGGGATAACAGGAATCAAAATAGAGTTATATAGCAGGATGGGGTCTAGTGTTCTACAGCACAGTAGGGTGACTATACAGCATTTTTTTATGTATTTCTAAAGAAATAAAAGGAGGATTCTCAAAACAAAGAAATAGTAATTGTTTAAAGGACTGGAAATGCTAATTAGTGCCCTGATTTGATTACATTTCATATTGTATATAGGTATTAAATAGACACATTGCACCCATTTATGTACCATTATTATGTGTCAAATTAAAAACGAGGGAAATTTAGATGAAGACTCCCACATGGGAAGAACTCCATGAGAACACCAAGGCAGCTGCTCCAGACCACAGAGAGGCCTGGAACAGAACCTTCCCACACAGCCTTCAGAGACAGCCAGCCTTGCCGACACCCCAACTCCTTGATCTCAAACTATAGCCTCTAGAACACTGGACAATAAATTTCAGTTGTTGAGCTGCCCATCCAGTGGTCCATTGCTGTAGCAGCCCTGTCCATCATTCAGGAAGGAACAGGAGGAGTGAGAACTAAACAGAGCAAGTCAACTAGCCATTCTGAACCCATTTCCTAAAGTATAAAGTGGAGACACCTATTCAGAAAAGCTCATCATCTTACAAGAAGGGAAAACATCCAAATGCATAGGGAAGGGAGATGATAAAAATAAAGATAAAGAAATATGAATAAGGCAAATACATAAGAATTTTTAAAACAAGCACTATAGCTTCTTCAAATATTCAACCCAAGCAAGCCCTCTGATCCAGAGGAAAATATTGTTAATGGTAAACCTTTTTCCTAAGGAGAATCTCCCTGCTGGGTATCATTTCCAGTTGCTAATAGATCCATCAAAGAAATGTGATATGAACAAAAAAAGTGATATTTCTATGGTCAAAATGGCATTTTTCTTCCACAGAACCAATGAAATGTGAAAAAAAACCTAGCTGGCAGAGAGAAATTAACTTGAAGAATGGTGGATACAAACAACAGAAGTCCTGATAGATGAAAGAAACTGCCCCAAGGAGACAGGATCCTCAAAAGTGCACTCCTGGCCATGGGATGCCTGAGACCCAGTGAACTTGGTTGTTTCCTAGAAACCAATGAACACAGCACTTACAGCCTGAGGTAGCCAAACAGATCAGTACTTCAATCTTCACTCTTTAATTAAAGTAATGGAAAACTGCCCCTTTCCCAAATCCATTAGCACCTTACAATTAAGTCTTAATAGAGGTTCAATAGCTGAGTGCTACATCTTTTAAGGAAAATAAATTGTTGACAATTCACTTTAGCTTGAGTGTTGTTAGCCTTTTACCTAAATGATGACCTTGCAAAGCTGAGCTCTTAAAATTTGTTAGCAGAAGTGTTCTTATTTTTGTTTTTGGAAATGCGTTTATTAGAGGTTTACTATAAAGATTTTTTTTTAACTTTTTAAATATGAGAATTGGTCCTGTATTATAAAATGCTCACCCAAATTTTTGGTTAAAAATGTTTCTATCAAGAACTTTCTAGTGCTGGGCAAAGTAATACACACTATAATCCCAACAACTTGGTAGGCTGAGGCAGACATCACAAGTTCAAGGCCAGCCTCAGCAACTTAGGGAGGACCTCAGCAATTTGACAAGACCCTGTCTCAAAATAAAACATAAAAAGGGGGTGGGGGAAGGTTCAGGATGTGGTTCAGTGGTTAAATGCCCTGGGTTCAATCCCCAGTGTCAAAAAAAGAAAGTTTCTATTTTCCTACTCAATTCTAAATATTGTTCAGAGAAATATTTTACATGTCATTATAATGTAGGAAGAAGTAAGGCCATACCATTGAGGAATATTCTGGAATGTGAAAGGGTTACGGGGATGAAAAGACTGTCAGACACTGTCACTGATGTAAAAAATTCAAGTCCAAAGATAACAGCTAAGAAAAGAAGGATCTCATGAGCACTGCAGCAATAAGCAGACAAAAGCTGAATTATCTGTGCCCCTATGGCCCAGGAGACTAGGGAGTCCAATGCTTGGCTTAGGGCAGAATGAAATGTGGAGGACGAGTGTCTTGGAAAGAGAATGAGAGTACTGTATGCATCCTCAACTGAGACAGACAGAGGGGCAAGGATGCTTTTAGAAGGCGGTATGACGTAATGAAGAAAACATACAGACCTAGGCTCACATCTCAGCTGGAAGATGCCTGGAGAAGTTATACAGCGCATATGACTTTCAACTTTTATTTAAGCATTTTTCACATATTAATATTAAAGTAACATAAAACATTTGGTAGAGAACTGAACCACGGAAATGGGTATATTTTATATGGTCTATGATCTTACTGCCTACAGGTGCTGTCAATATTTTGATATAATCTTTCAATTCTTATTCTATATAAATATGCACATTTGGCCAAATTATAATAATATGTATAGAAATACATGTGGGTAATATCTTTTTCACCCATGCTGATTATAATGTGAAATTATGGTTTTATCAAAATCTCATAGTTGTATAATGATCTATTATATGGACACACTATTATTTTTAAAATATCTCTTCTTCATTAGACATTAAATTTAATTAATTCCTACATTAAATTTCTGTTTATTCCTCATTTTCTTCTGAAAGGGTTAACCCTACTCTTGAAAGGATGTGATTATATAGTATATGTTAAACAGAGGCCAAGGCATGCAGTTGGAATTCTGTGAACAGGTTCTTTCCCCCACATATATTTTTACATGTCTGTGTGCTGAAATTTTCTTCTCATTGCAGCTAAATAAATCCAACTTGAGTTTGGCTGATAATGAAAACATGGCTTTGATCATGGCAGACATTACAAGAAATACCTGTATTTTCTATTAGGATTAAATTACTGTTTCCGATTATTCACCACCCTTCCCTCTGAGAGGATTCTACTCTTCCACCTGACTGATGGCAGGACTAGTCCTGTGATTTTTCCGAACATGGAATTGGAGTGGAATTGGCATGTGTCTTTTCAAGGATTCACTGATAGAACATTTTACTCTTCTGTATTGGCCACTATAGTCCCTCTGACACAAGTTTAGGGTTGCTTCTTCAGTCTTTATTGATGTTATAATTGATGATCTCTACCTGTCCTTTCTTTCCTTCACACTCATGGATTCATGGATTGATTGGTTAGTGGGCTGGAGGATTTATTCTTTCATTTATTCTTTTCTTCATTTTCTCAATCAATATCCAATAAGATCTTGCAATGCCCTCATTGCTAATAATAGATGAGTGACTCTGAAGACCTCTTTTTCAAAAATACTTTGTGAAGCTGAAGCTCTAAATTCGGGACAAGCAGACAGAGCCGGCCAAGGTGGAGAGAGGGTGAATCTGACCCATCCCTGCTCCTTATCTAGAGTCATCTCCTCACCACATACACTCCCAGGGAGCAAAGCAGAGTGTTCCAGTCCACGGAGGCTTCTTCTCTCCATCTTTTTTTTTTTTTTTCCTGTTGGCTTTATTGTTCTTTTTAAGGTTTAACTGCATATAAGGTAATATTCTTTATTAGGAAAAAAAAAAAAAAACCCGAGCATGTTGACTCAATCTAACAATCCTACTTAAACTGATTTAGGGAAATGAAATAATCCAGAAAGAAAAAGAAAACCTGATCTAAGGGGGAAATGACACTGTGCCTGCTACTAAACAGGGTGTAATGAAGGGAAGTATTGATTCTTGTAATGGCCACTCCTCCCAAACACTGCCACCCCACTTTCTAATGTCTTCCCATGGAGTAAGAGGGATGTAAGTAGAATGAGTTATTTTATTCTAATTAATATAAATTATTGCTGAATAGTCAACAAACAACAGCAATGTATTAGAAACACATGATTTCTCATGTTATGAATCAACTCAAACTTTCTGGGGCTGCTGCCCCCCAAATTCATGCTGCAGTCTGTGGTGGGAGGTCATTGGGTCAGCCATTTTTCACATGATTTCAGTTATCTAGGGAAAACTGTCTTCAGGGAAATGCCAGGGGTATAAGAAGATAAATGGTAACACACCAGACTCCTTAAGGCTTAGAAATGGAGCCCTGTTACCTATTCCCATGTTACATTAAGCAAGGCAGTTCACAATGCCAAACACAGAGGAAAGCAAAGGTGAAGCACATTCCACAATATGTGGGGAAAATTGGAAACTTGTATGGAGAGGTGGAGGGAAGGACCAAAAAGGAGAAAATCAATAGGAACCAAGAAACCAATGTTGCACATATTCCAAGCACTGCAACATTCTGAAAAATAGTTATAGGTGCAACTGCTATAACTCAACATGTCAGCCCTGGCCACCATGAATTTATTTCATTTGATTAATAGGAAAGGGAAGATTAGTTGAAAGTTGTTTAAATGGCAATGTTTCTCCAAGTTTTTCTGATTTCCCTCAAAATGGTCAAAGAATAACTTTCATCTTGGTGTTATTGTTATAGTTAACTACTTTGCTAAAAACATTGATAAAGCAGAATTAATCACAGTATTTAAATCACAGGATACTTAGAAGGATAAAAAAGACCATGCATAAGGAATTCCTCACACGGGATTTGACACATAATTAGTGCTCAAAATATTATAACAATATACCATTTATGACAATGAGAAGCAGAATGCAAAGATTTATTTAATAGACAATTTTATTAGCACCTGATGTATATAAGGCACAGGACAGATGGTGCCAAAATTAGTAAAATTCTCCCTTCAAAAACCTTGCACCAAAGTTAGGAGATAGGGGTTGAAAAGGTCTTACCCTTACCATTTAATTTCCGAGGGTATGCTTACTAACCAATAGATGCCCCTCTGTTTCCTTATGAACATTTCAGAGGTCCAATTACCAATGAGTAAAATAACCCAGACTTGGCTGTCCTTACTACTGAGGGGATCAGCAGCAGCAAAATAGGAAGGCATTAAATTAGGAGGATCAGGTAAGTGTCCTACAGGAGGTGGCATTGAAAGCAGGGTGAGGCTTTCATGCACAGATATGAGTGGAGAAATGCTAAGACAGGTAAAAAACAAAAACAAATAAAAATAACAACAAGAAAATAACCTAGCATGAACAGAGGCATGAAGACTACCCACAGCCTCACAGATATTTGCATGATTGACTTTCATATCATAATGGTGTCAGCTTGGATTTTATCTCCCCAGTATGGATTTCACTGACCACTCCGCAAATGTTCACAGTTATACTCTATCACATATATATTATTACACTTATATTCTCTGAAATATATTATTACACTTATATTCTCTGAAATTATCTTATTTGTTCACATTTATGATCTGTCTCTACCCTGGAATATGAGCCACATGACAAAGTGACCTTAGCTATCTCACTTCCTTTGTCCCCACTGTTCACAGAAGGAGGGTAGAAGATAAAGCTTTATTTAAAAGTCAGAGGCTGTCCAACACCAAAAACACAATCCACGAAAGGAATAATTGATGAGCTGGACTTCATTAAAATTAAACATTTCTGCCCTGAGAAAGACATTGTCAAGAGAACAAGAAGCTAAAACACAGACTGGGGAAAATATTTGTAAAAGCTATGTCTGATAAAGTACTATTCTCCAAAATGACCAAAAAATTCTTAAAACCCAACAATAAGGGAATGAACAACCCAATTAAAATATGAGGAAAAGCCCTGATTAAACACATCAATAAAAGATATACAGGTGCCATGTACACATGTAAAACTGTTCCACTTCATACATCATTAGGAAAATTTAAAATAAAACAACAATGAAATGCCAGTACCTATGAGGATGGCCACGATCCAGAGCACAGACAATACCAAGTGCCTACAGGGATGTGGAGCAACAGGGACGCTCACTCGTTGCTGGTGGGAGACAAAATGGTGCAGCCACTCTTATAAGAGTTTGATGATTTCTTACAAGCTATGCATTGTCTTATCATAAAGCACATCAATAATGCTCCTTAAGTTTAATCCAAATGACGTCTATTTACACAAAAACCTGTACATGTTGTTTCTACAATTTTATATAATCATCCCAATTGGAAGTATCTGGGAAGTCTTTCAGTGGATGCATGGTGGGCACATCCAGACAATGAAATATTATTCATTGCTAAAAAAGAAATGAGTTATGACCTATTAAAAGACACCTTCAATTCATATCACTAAGTAAAAGCCAATCTGAAAAGGATACTTTTAGTATATAATTCCAAGTTTACAGCATTTACTTTTTATATCATTTTAGTTTTGAAAAGTCAGAACACTGAATAAAATAAAGATATTTATAGTTGCTAGGGATAAGGGTGGGGGAAAGGATGAGTAGGTGAAACAGAGGATTTTTAGGGCAGTGAAATTTTTACCTGATATTATATACTGAATGCTGGTCATTATACCTGTCAAAGCTCAGAGCGTGCAACACCAAGAGTGAACTCCAACATGAACTCTGGACTTGGGTGTGTCAAGGCAGGTGCACTGACTATAACAAATGCACCACTCTGATGTGGGGATGTTGATAAAGGGGGAGGCTGTGTATGCATGGGAATGATGGGTACATGGGAACTCTATACTTTGCTTAGTATTTCTGTCAACCAAAAACTGTCACTTGAAAGAAATACTAAACAAAACAACCAGAACAGGAGACATAAAACAAACAAGCAAACCAAATAGCCTCAGGCTGTGGGAGCCAGACTTTATTCAGAGGATAATGAGGATCTGTGAGTTTCTGAAGTGGGGCATAAGATCCTCAAGATATACAATAGACATGGCTTTTGGGAGATCCATAGGTATGAAAGAGACAAAGACTGTAGGCCTGGACTGAGAGAGGAGAGGGCAGCAGGTCATTGCAAGCATGTGAGCCTAGAAGTCAAGTTTATCTCATTCAGAAGATGATCTTGGAAACCTAAGCTGTGTCCTCTGTATATTAAAGAGAATACCTACTGACTTTTTCTCTCTTAGGATTGGCTGCTCTACAGACTGCCTCTCACTTCTTCAGATGGAATTTTTAAAAATACTAACTACTGGTTTCCATGTGAATTTATAATAGCTACTTTTGCCCAGGTAACAGCCTTGTATCAGGCCTTGTTAGTGGTTGCATGATCAGACAATGCAAGTTCAGCTACTTTACAAAGTTTTACAGCAAAGTTTTACAGTTTTTCACATGCTTTCCTGCTCTAGACCCAAAAGTACCTCCAGTCAGATTTTGGCAACTTTATCTTGCCCAACACAAATCTATTCCTATTCCAGCAGGTTACCACCATTGTTGTTATTCAGTCTTTGTTTTGCATGCTTATACACCTGATAACAAGATTTAATGTTCTGTGTATTTCATAACATTTTGATTTTTGAAGATTTTCAAGTTCAGCTGGGTTGATATGTTTCATTAGGACTTTAATTTTCACCTATAGCTTTTTAATTTGTGAATAAGTGACAATTTATTTAATGATCATCATTTTTCTTGTTGAGGATCATTTAAGAGGTTTCCAGTTCTTTTCTCCAATCATGTATAATTATATGATGAACATTCAAGAATACATCTTCTACTGCACATATTTGAAAATTTCTTCAAAGTGCATAACTAGTGTTATGGTTTGGATGTGAGATGTCCCCCAAAGCTCATGTGTGAGACAATGCAAAAAGGCTCAGAGGAGAAACAATTGGGTTGTGAGAGTCTTAATAAGTGAATTAATCCCCTAATAGGGATTAACTGAGTGGTAACTGAAGGTAGGTAGGTTGTGGCTAAAGGAGGTGGGCATTGGGGCCTAGTTAGCGGAGTTTCTCTCTCTGCTGCCTGATTATTATGTGAGCCACATCCCTCCACCATATTCTTCCACCATTGTGTTCTGCCTCATCCTGAGCCCCAAGGAATGGAGACCTCTGAAATCACAAGCCCCCCAATCAACTTTTCCTCCTCAACAATTGTTCTGGTTGAGTCTTTTAGTCACAAAAGTGAAAAAGCTGACTAAAACACCTAGCATAAATTCTTTGCGGTAAAAGATATGTAAATAATACAGTTGTTCTCATCAAGCTTTTTCACTGCTGTGACATATCTGACAAGAACAATATTAGAGGAGGAAAAATTTATTAGAAGTCTCAGACTATAGATGGTCCACTCCACTCAGTTGCTCTGGGCTGGAGGGGAGGCAGAACAGCATGATGGAAGGCTGTGGTAGAGGAAAGCAGCTGGGCACATGGCACCAAGAAGCAGAGAGAAAGCTCCATTCAACAAGGACAAAAAATATACCCCAAAGGTCCCTGCCCAGGGATCCACATCCTGCAGGCATACCCTATCTTCCTACAGTTACTACCTGATTAATAACTAATTAATACCCTGGTTAGGTTAAGGTTCTTGTAACCCAGTCATCTCACCTCTAAACTTTCTTGCATTATCTCACATATGGGCTTTTGAGGGATACCTGTTATTGAAACCATGACTACAATTAATTAAATATTGTCCACTAAAAAGGAGTGTCCTCTACTAAATGTATGACATTTCCACATTTGTCACATCCTTGCCTAGTCCTTAGGAATCATTTGATTTTTGATTCATATAAGAAGGATGGATATAGAATGATATTCTAAATTTTGGGGGTGGTACTGGGGATTGAACTCAGGGGCATTCAACCACTGAGTCACATCCTCAGAACTATTTTCTATTTGATTTAGAGACAGGATCTCACTGAGATGCTTAGTACCTTGCCGTTGTTGAGGCTAGTTTTGAACTTGAGATCCTCCTACCTCAGCCTTCCAAGCTGCTGGAATCATAGGTGTGTGCCACAGTGCCCAGCAAATTTTGTTGTTACTTTTGTTTTGGTGTTTTCAGTGCTTTGGATCAAACCCAGGGTCTCACCTATGCTAGGCAGCACTCCGTCACTGAGGCACATCCCAAGCCCAATTTAATATTGTTTTAATTTACATTTCTCTGATATAATATCAGATTGTTCTCATGCACTTGATTTAACCATTAATATTTTAACATTCATGAATGATATTTTCATGTTTTCCCCAATTTTTCAGTGGGTTGTTTATCTTTATCACTTAAAACACCTAGAAGTTCTCCATAAATTCTAGATACTTATCTTTTGTCAGCTTTATGCATTCCAAATAACTTCTCCAAATCTGTTGCTTGTCTTTTTACCTCGTTTATGATGCCTTTGGATGAACAGATGTTTTTAATTAAATTAATTCAAACTTATCCACTCTTCCCTTTATGACTTGTCCTCTTTTGTTTCATGCTAAAAAGAAAACCACTCCAAACCTAAGATGGTAAATATAATGTCTTCCATTTTATTCTAGACATTTAAAGGTTTTACTTTGCACAGTTAGTATTTTGTGCACTTCACTTAAATTTTGCTTTAATATTATCCAATTCTGATGGATCCTTACTTAAGTACCCTCCTTTATTTCTTCACTGCGTCTTGCCTTGTTATGAGAAATCTTAATTCCCACTTCCTTTATTATGCCATCACTTAAAACTCAACCCCATAGGCTCAGGATTTGACTCACCTGCCTAGTATGCATCTTCATCTGGCCCTTGGTTTGATCCAAAGAGCATCACGAGGAAAAAAAAGCCTCAAGCTCTTGCAGATGTCTCTATCCCCAAACATCTGTCATTGAATTTGTGGATCATTTTTTTTATGAATACTGAGAACATAAGTAGATACCTGCAGTAGCCAAACAGATAACCTAAATAAGTAAAGTAGGTCAGAATGGACATGAGTTGAGAACAGTAGAGACTATCATGGACCATGAAGCACATGACCTGAAGGGTACACAGATTCTGCCAATTATCATCATGAGAATGATGGACCCAGAGTTGCCAGATAGGATTTTTGTGTGGGGGTGGGGATATGAAAAATGGTGGAATGATACAGACATCATTACCCTATATACATGTATGATTAACAAGAGTTATGAATGTACATCATGCACAGCCATAGAAATGAAAATTTGTACTCCATATGTGTACAATGAATCAAAATGAAGTCTGTAAAAATAAAAAAACAGGAATTTTGATTTTATTATAAAATCTCCTGATTCTTAAAGTTACCAACAATTTGAAATATTTAAATGAATAATATAGAGATCTGTGATGTACAGTCTAGACAGTGTTTACAAACTTTTTTTCCCAATTATTGCTTCCTGAAGGATAATTAGACAATATCTTCCCCTAATTATGTATTCACAGAATTAAATGAAGTAAAATTTTATTAGATAGGGTTGAGATTTGGAGGGAGGACTATAAATCATTGAACCACCTAATAAATTTTACCCCCTGTCCCCAGAACTAATTCTTGCCTCATTTAGAATCCAGAGTCTAATGGTTTGCAATTATTCCATAATATGAAATCATTCTTCTTCTGAATTCAGTCAGTAACCACAGCCTACCAAAGGTATGGTCCATGCTCGATAATTACATTCAGATCATTCAGAGAAAATTCTACAACATGATCAAGACAGTTTTGCACTTACTGAGTATCTATCATTCCAAACAGAACCCCATCATAAGAAACTGGTAAATAGGCAAGATGTGCTCCTGAAGTCAAGGCAGTACCACTGTTCTGTGGCTAGGATGCATCCCCCTACCAGAGCTTCTTAAGCCATCATCAGGTCCAAGAGCACTTTAAAAGTCCTCAGGGAAGCAACATAGAAGTAGAAAGATGTAGAAAGGCTCTGGCCCTTTGCCTTCTGGAGAGTCTAGTCTCCATCTAAGCATGTGGACACAAGTCCATTGCAGTTTTAGTTCAGTTTTATTCCTAGGCTTCAGACTCCTCTCCTACTAGGGTTCACATGAAGCTCATGGACTGGTCTAAGGACTCATTTCTCTGGTGAAATCAGCCCTGTTCAGGCATCAGAACTTCAAAATCAAGTCTTGTGTGCACAGCTGCAAGTTTTATTTCTGATCTTCAATTTTCTCATATGCTCAGTAAGAATAGCCATAAGATCAACCCCAAGCTCAGAGATGTCCCGGCTGTTAAAGAGGTGTGGAAAGCCCATACTCAAAGTCATCAGACACACACTTGACTTCTAAATATGCACCTTAGTGGCCAAATGACCTAAAAAATTGTTAAATAAGCCTCTAGGCATTAGTTTTGGCAGGTAAAAAGTATTGACAATAATAATTCTTATTCACTGGTTGCTCTGAAGATCAAGTGAGATCACATTGAAAAACTCTGTGATATGATTAACAGAGTTAGTAGGTAAATGGGAATTTATTATTAGAGGCCACAGACCTATTACTTTTTAATTATCATTATTGCAGGCTGTTCTCTACTGTCTGCACCATGTCAGCATCCAAACCCAGTAAAATTCTCTTTCCTTGCTACTTAAATTTCCAGGATCCTGTGAAAGAAACAGCTAATGATTCTCTTTTCCCAGTAAAATGTGTATAATTCTACACTCTTTGGAGGCTATAATTCCAACCAGGCCTTCGTCACTATCCAACTGGGCAAGAGCCAAGGAGATTGCAAGTGAGCTCTGCAAGGATCCTGACAGGCAGCAAATAAAAAGGCACCACAGAGCCTCACCAAGCACCTGTGCATGCGCACGCGCGCGCGCGCGCGCACACACACACACACACACTCTCACACACACTCAAAGACCCAAAAGCACTGAAGGAGAATTCCTGCAAGCCTCTGTCTCCTCTTATGTCTTTGCTGGGTGTGTAACTGTATCTAATGACTATTTTCCTTTTTATGTTTTTTCAACAGCTTTATTAAGATATAATTTACAAACCAGGATGTTGATTCTGTAATAATTTATATAAACCTTACAAATGCCACTTTTTGTCTCACTAATGGTCTTTTTGTTTTTATCAGGCTAAGTGTAAACAAATGTCCATATAGATGAATTCAAATATGCATGTTTTTGTTTTCTGAGTACCAACACCTAAGTCGTGGGGGCCTTTCTGGGATCTCTTTTCTGTGACAAATCCCATGTCTACATATCTCTGAGGGTGTATCTGACTATAAGCCTATTCCTGAAGACCTGGGAATGAGTCTGTGTGTCTGAATGTGTCTATATCTGGTTGCTGTTAATTTCTTTCTTTCTTTTTATTTTTCTTTCTTCTTCTTCTTTATTTTTATTTTATTTTATTTTATTTTATTTTATTTTATTTTATTTTATTTGTGTGTGTGTGTGTGTGTGTGTTTGTGTGTGTGTGGGGAGATTGAACCCAGGGCCTTTCCTGCAGGGTAGGCAGGCACTCCATCTCTGAACCACATCCCCAGCCCTGTTGTGTCAGTGTCTGAGCATGATCATGTTATATATTTGTATATGTGCATATCAGTTTGGAGCACTTTATAGGAAAACTTGTGTTACAAAAGACAAGGTTGAGCAGCTTTAATTCAGCCTGTTAATGTTACCAAATTGTACAAACAAGTCCCATGATAAAACAGGTCAATGATTTTCTGACTTTTTTTTATAGTGAGATCCACATGTTACTACTCAAAGTTGTTTTGAGAGGAGGATGAATGACCAGTGATTGGTGCTAGGCAGCCCTAGTCACTAGGATGTGTAATGTTCCCCGGGGATTTAATGGGCATCTTAACACATAAAGGTGTTAGGTCTCTGCCATTCCTCTGAATCTTGTCTGCTTTCTTTAAATTTTGGCACTAGTTACATCACAGGGGGAGGGAGGTTAATTTGAATATTGTATTTGATATGAAAGAGAACTTCTCCTCTCCTTCCCTGTGGAGCAGGGAGGGAGCTCCAGAGACAGGAGGTGTATGATAACAACCCCTAAATTAGCCCATGAAAACAGCCGAAAAGGAATTCCCCTCCCAGCCCAGGTCTCCTTCCCTTCCAGCCGACACTCATCTCCTTTTATGAGCACATCTGTCTAATTAAGCAGATGTATTGCTGCCTTAATTTCCATATAAATTCTTCAGAGTCTCCGTGGGTGTTTGGCAAACCCAAAGAGGATTTATTGGTATAATAAGCAAAATGTTCTATTTGGGAAAAAAAATGCATGTTTTGCAACATCCTTTCCAGGAAGAGGGTCAGGAAAGAGAAAATGATCTTACTTATATGTGAGATATAAAACATCAAACTCTGCTGGGCACAGGAACACGTGCCTGTAATACGGAGGCTGAGGCAGGACGATGACAAGTTCAAGGCCAACCTCAGCTTCTTAGTAAAATGCTGTCTCAAAATGAAAAAATAGAAAGAGCTGGGAATGTGGCTCAGTGATGAGTACTTCTGGGTTCAATGCACAGTACTACAAAGTGACAACAATAACAACAAGAACAATAATGTGGGGCTCATGAAGCAGAGAGGAGAAAGGCAGTTGCCAGAGCCTGGGAGTTGGGGGATCTAGAAGATGCTGCTCAAAGGGCACACATTTTCAGCTTTAAGATCAATAAGTCTTCAGATCTAATGTACAGCATGGTATTGTTGGATGAGTTCATTTAACTGTGATGATCAATGGAGACAATGCATACATGCATGAAATCATGACATTGTAATCTTATACTATATATAATCTTTACCAATGAAGTATTTAATTTTTTAAGACAATGAGAAAATAGTGTAGGTGCCTAAACTTAAGAATCTGAGAAGAAGGAGGGAGAAAATACCTCAGGTACTGAAACCCTGAGAGAGAGAGAGATGTCCATGGAAAATAAAGCAACTTCATGAGGATCAGGAAAGAAACATGCCCCATTCTTCAGCTGCAGACTCCACATGCAGTAATGATGGGAGGACACTTTGGAATGAGAGAGCGAAGACCTTGATCCAACCTGGATCTCTCTCTCTGGGTCTTGAGGATTTGAATTCTGAAGCTAATGAGGATTCAGGTGGATGCAAAGACTCTTGCTCCTTGAGGCAAGAGAAACATTAGATTTCCTAATATTCTGACCACACACTTCTGTGAATAGAAGTCTCAATAAATATCTGAGGACTAACTAAGCGACAGGTCTGATCTTAACCACCTGGTGGATCTGAAAGACTACCTAGAGGTCTTTCTCTTCCACAGAATGAAACCCAAAAAGCCAGAGAGAATATTGTCTCAGGTGTTTAAATTTCTCACAAGGGGATTAGTAAGTGAAATTAAGTATTCCTGAAAAGAACTTCAAAACCCTAATAAGATAGAGGTAGAGGTAAGAAAATGTGAACCAGGGTTTATTAGCCTGATTTAATGAAGCCCATTTTTATAGAATTGAGAAACATCTTCATGCTACAATTCATGTCTGGAAACCAGTCATATTTTAAACAATCCTGTCTGGATTCTAAATATGGCTCAGTTAAAGGGATTAGAATGAATTAAGATAATCACTAATATCTTTTGGATTATCCTTATTTGATATAATTGTGCCTTACATGGGAGGTCTCATTTTAAACTCTTATTTACCTAGGAAGATTGGTTTAGCATAATCATAATTTTACAAGTGAGAAAAATTAAGACTCAAGAGGTTAAATTATTTGCCTATGGTTCCATAACTACTGAGATGGAATTGAGAATTCTCAGTCTGGCAAATTGACTATACAACTCATGTGATAAACAATTGTTCTTTTCTCAACTACAGTAAATACCATGTGCCAAATACCCTCATAAACACTGAGATTTTGACTAACAGAACAATCACTGAATGAGGTGGAGAAGCTTGGGTGGGAACTACCTGAGATGTTTGTGATCTACCTCCTTTAACAACATGCCTTAAGATATTCAAGTAGAACATAATAATATAGATGGTCTCTGTAAGGTGTGATATTGCTGTACATGGCAATTTTTAAAACAGGAAAAAATGGCTCCTCACAGATTTTTACAGCTGTCCTTCAGAGTGTTTTGGGCCATTCCTGTCATTGTATCATTCAGGAATTTAATAGATAACGGATGAATCTGTCTAGCAGCAAAATGAGTCAATGATAAAATTAGGATGAACACTCACTTCTGCCAACTCCCCATCTACAGATGTTTTGACAATATTAATTGTTTAATCTTCTTCTTGAGAATGTTTTAGAAGTGGGAAAACAGACTTGTGGACCCCACTGATCTAAAATAAATTCCTAATAGGAAGATCATTTTTTCTTCAAATGGAAACCAAGAAGGTTGCTCTTCTCTGGACCTTGGCATTGATAACATAGTCCGTAGCCCTCTGTAATCCTCTCCCTTAAAGTACATTCCTGGGGCGAGCCTTCATCATTATTTTGGCCTTGGGAGGACTGGTGAATTCTTATTCTAACAGCAGCAACTCTCCACATCACTGCCTACAGGAGAAAACAAACAAAAATCACACATAAAGGATTTTTTTCCTCACTTGAGTTTCTCAATACTTTCCAGAAACAACAAAGATTTTAGTATTTTCATGCAGTGTTATGCAGTTTTTTAATCAAGTCACTTTTAGAAATCAGCACAGCGATTTTCTCAATTGATCCTACTTTCAATTAGATCCAGCTTTTATCCTAAAAACATTTTCTGCTATCTCACACACATATTTCTCCCTTTTTTAATACCACTTGCGGCTACTTGGCTTTAAGATGGAACTTCAACTTATTAATGAGAAAACTTCCTTATGGAAAAAAATTATAATCTTAAAACTATGGAGACGAGAAACAGCAACTTCTAAGATGAAAGTTGGCAGGTTATAGAAAATGCTTATCTGAGAGAAATCATTAGATAAAAGATCAACAACTTGTTGGACTGGGAGGGGTCCTGCAAATGAAAACAGAGTAGAGGAGAAATGAGGAAACAGAGGCAACATCTAAATGTGAATTTTATTTTTGTTCTTTGAGACACAATAGACCACATTTCTATGCAGTCTTGTAGCGCCAATGAGCCTTGAAGTTTCTTAGTGACTTAGGACTCCAAGGCACTTGAAGGCCTTTTATTTCAGTATTACTTTTTAATTTTGTTTAAAATGTTCCTAGAGGAGGGTAGCCCATGTCTACATAGCTCCTGAAATGTGAAATAAATGGCCTTCTTCAGAAGTTCATTCTTTATTTAAATGTTATGAATTTTCTGCTTTCTAAACAATAATTTAAATGGAATCTTCAACTATGTAAACAAAATGAAATATTGTCGTTTCACTAGTAATCATATATGTGCAAATTAAAACAGCAAAATGCCATTTTACACAAGGTATATCCCTGCCCTAATCCCCAGAACCTCTGAATATTACATCATGGCAAAAGGCATGATTAAATTAAGGATTCCGAAAGAAGGACTTCATGTTGGATTATTTTGTTGACCCCAAATGCAATAAGGCTAATGTTTACAAGATGGACACAGAGGAGAAGCTGCACAGAAAAAAATGTGATGTAAAGAAAGAGGCAGAAAGAAAGCTGAACCCAGGAGGTCCAGGGCAGCCATTAAAAGTTGGAAGAGGCAATGGATAGATTTTTCCATAGAGTACCTGGAAGGAGCATGGTCCTGCAGGATATTGAATATCTAACATCCAGATGTATGAGTGATTGAATTTATGTTGTTCTTTTAAGCCTTCAAGTCTTTGGTAGTTTGTTATAGCAACCTTAAGATACTGATACAGATCAGGCACTATGGTGCCCACCTGTAATCCCAGAAGTTCATGACACTGAGACAGGAGGATTGGGAGTTCAAAGGCAGCTTCAGCAACTTAGTGAGTCCCTAAGCAACACAGGGAGACCCTGTTTCTAAGTAAAATATTAAAAAGGGCTAGGGATATGGTTCAGTGGTGGTTCAGTGGTTAAGTACCCAAGTTCAATCCCTGGTACCAAAAAAAAAAAGTTGCTAACACAGATCCTAATACAGAGGGTAATACTAATACAGAGAATAAAAGACATTGATACATACAGACACTCGTAAAAGCCTTCTTTGCAGCTAAAGGAAGGAAAAACAGAAAAAATAAAGTACTCCAAGAGGTAGGCCAGTAATAGATAGAGGGGTTAAACACAGAATTATATCCAAGTAATATTAGGAACACTGACATGAACACAGACCCAGGGCCGTGGTATCTGCTTAGACTGAGGCTTAATTGGAGAAAAAGATAACACCCTGAAGTCCTCTTGCCACTGAGCTAAACAGAGTCAAACGGTGAGTGACAGAGAAATAATGGTGAACAGGATAAGAAAGAACAAGAATGTGAAAAAGAACAATGAATATCACTATTTTGTACAATTACAATACTTCTTGTTTTGTTTTTTTAAAAAGGCCCTTTCTGATAGGGAATATAAAACTTTGGTGTCGAATAACCTCAATGTTTGGCTAAAGGAAATTGAGAGCTGCTTCCCACTGAACACAACCACATCGACATCAACCTTCCACCAGCCCAAACTCCAACAAAACAACTCAAATCTGCACACCAAAATCCTAGCAGAAGGAAAGTTGTGTTCATTTTCAGACAATAGCTAACTACCTTAATCTATACTATCCTTCTCAAGGTATTCACCTTTCAACAACAACAACAACAAAAAATGTGACAGAAAAGAAAATACAACATATTTCTAAGGACAAAGCAATCATTATTACCAGGTTGAGATGTTATGGGGACATTGAAACCATGTCAGAGATCTAAAATATCTATAGTGGATATGGTAAAGACCCTAATATAAAAGGCGGGGATATACAATGTCAGGAGGGTAGTTGCAGGACAGAGAAGGAAACTAGAAGGCAGATTCAAATACTAAGGTGTCTAGTGAAAAATACAAGAATTGAGATAGACCCACCTTTGATAGGACATCAGATGACTCAACAGATCTGTGGAAGGAATCAACAGGTGTGAAGGTAAGTCAGTTACTACTACTCAAATTAAAATGGAGGAGGTGGAGGAGGAAGAGGAAGGGAGGAGAGGGAAGGAAGCAAGGAAAAAGAGAGGAAAGGAAAGAGGAAGGAAGGAAGGAAGGAAAGAAGGAAGGGAGGAAGGAAGGGAGGAAGGGAGGGAGGAAGGAAGGGAAGAAGGGAGGAAGGGAGGGAGGGAGGGAGGGAAAAAGGACAGAACGCAATTAAAATGTTCCTTCAAAGTTTCTGAACAACTAATCTAAGCAATCCTATTTGAAATCGTTCCAGGAAATCTGCAGCTTTAACCAAGAATAACTGCTTTTAAAAGTGAATAATGTCCTTAATTTTCCAGCTGCCTTTGTATAGTACATGCTGTTCATTTTTTCCTTTTTCTGTTTTCCCCAGTGTTATCAAGGTATGATTGACAAAACTATATACATTTAAGATGCACGATATAGTGATTTGGTATACATAAACATTATGAAATACTGAACTATAATCAAGCTAATTAACATATCCATCATTTCACATAGTAAACATTGCCCCCACTTTATTTTTCCTTTTGTGATAGAACTTAAGATTTCTTGTGGCAAATTTCAAGTACACAATACATTTTCATTGAATGTAGTCATCACGATCTTCAGAAACCCCTTGTAACTGACAGTCGGTACCCAGTGACCAACATCTCCTCATTTCCCCCACTACTAGCCTGGTAAACACCATTTAACTCTGCTTTTGTTAGTTTAATGTTTTCAGATTTCAAATACTAGTGATATCATGTAGTGGCTCTCTGTCTTTGTCTCTCTGAAATTTCACATACCACAAATATCCTCTGGTTTCATCCAGGCTGTCACAAATGGTAGGATTTCTGCTTTGTTTTCTAAGACTGAATGATAATAATGTTCAGTTGTATGTTTATACCACATTACATTCATCCACTCGTCCATCAGTAAGCACTTATGTTGTTTCCATATCTTGACTCCTGTGGAAGATTCGTAATGAACATGGGAAAGGGAAGAAATATGAGTGGATTTTGACACAATCATGTTATATACATATATAAAGATATCACAGGACACTTAACCTTTGTTTATGTGTAGAAAGTACCAATCAAATAGAATAAATAAAGGAGTAAAAGGAAGATCAGTAAAGGAGGGAGAATAGAGTGGGAGGAGAAGAGGAAAAGAGGAGACAAGGGGGATTGAAATCAAATTCCTTACATGTATGATTTTGTCAGAATGAACCTAAATACCACATATAATTATGATACTCTAATAAAAATACAGCAAAACCAAAACAGAATCTATTTGGATGTTGCAATAGGTACATATAAAAATTATCAACTTTCTTGGTCATTGTTCCAATCCTTTTAAGAAAGGTCTTTGCTCTCCTTGAACATTTGTAAGATGAAGACCAGAAGATAGATAAAGGAAATTAGGTAAAATTTCTTAAAGAACAAAAAGAAAATATATACACACAGACACACATCATGTTAATCTGCCCATGAATAGTGACTTCCCTGTGAGTAGCTCAATAATGCCATCAAGAACCCCCACTCCCATGCTGCTATGCCTTCATTCCTATGCCACCCACCTCACCTCCCCATGGCAGCCACAGGAAATCTAAACACATTCAGTGCAAGCAGAAATGGAAAGGGCTGGTACCTGAGAACTTTGTTTCCTATTGGGAGACACAATCCTTTCAGTTTCTCCTCTTGTATCATTGACTATAACTGAGTCATCTGGTCAACCCTAGGTTCAAGAGGAAGTATACAAGGAGCAGCAGAATTATGACACTTAACACAGCCCTCCATCCACCTTCTCCAGAAAAGAACAAACATGCTGGGCATGTTTAGGCCCATGCCTGTGATCCCAGTGTCTTGGGCAGCTGAGGCAGAAGGATCTCAACCTCAAAGCCAGCCTCAGGAAAAGCAAGGCCCTAAGCAACTCAGTGAGACCCTATCTCTAAATAAAATACAAAATAGGGCTGGGGATGAGGTTCAATGGTCAAGTACCCCTGAGTTCAATCCCTGGTACTCCCCCCCTGCAAAAAAACAGAACAAGCAGTACCATCAGGCAAAGCACTTACAGATGGAAGAATTACTCCATAGGCAACAACTGTGAGTCTCTTACAAAGCTGTTCATTTTAGCTCAATTCCTTAATCCATCTAGCACTGTCCCTGACAGAGACAGCAAGGCAAATTGTAAAGTCATGAGAAAAACCTGTGTAAGATCCCCCTTTCAATATTAGGTGCGTGTCTACCCTATTTATAAGATCAAAACAATTACCATTAATATAAACCATTCAGATAAGCTTTCCCAAATGTGCTCAACTAAAGTTAGTCCTAAAATAAGGCCCAGGAGAAAAAAAAGTTCTTGTTGTCAAATACACTGGGAATTTTCCAATGGACAGTGGGACACTGAATCCTCTGGCAAGTCCTATTGTTTAACATGTTTAATAGGATGCTTCCCAAAGCACAAAACAAACTTTTTGTAATATAAACTACATTTTTCTGAAATTATGTGGGGCAATATTGATAAACTACTCTTCTTTCTTTTCTTTTCTTTCTTTTTTTATTTGCTTATTGATTCATTGAGCACAAATGGAGTACAGTGATTGTTTCTCTGGTTGTACACAAAGTAGAGTCACACCATCTGTGCATTCATACATGTACACAGGGCAAGGATGTCTGTCACACATTCTGTTATTATTCTTATCCCCCCACACCGACCCCACCCCTCCCTTCCCTCTATGCTATCTATCCTTCCTCCATTCTTGCCACCCTTCCCCCCTGCATTACGCATCATAATTCATTTATCAGAGAGACCATTCGGCCTTTGGATTTTTGGGATTGGCTGATCTCACTTAGCATAACAGTCTCCAACATCATCCATTTACCTACAAATGCCATAATTTTATTCTTCTTTATGGCTGAGTAATATGCCATTGTGTATATATACCACAGTTTCTTTAGCCATTCATCTGTTGAAGGGCATCTAGGTTGGTTCCACAATCTAGCTAGTGTGAATTGAGCAGCTATGAACATTGATGTGGCTGCATCACTGAGGTAATCTGATTTTAAGTCCTTTGGGTATAGGCCAAGGAGCGGGATAGCTGGGTCAAATGGTGGATCTATTCCAAGTTTTCTAAGGAATCTCCACACTGCTTTCCAGAGTGGCTGCACCAACTTGCACTCCCAGCAGCAATGTATGAGTGTACCCTTTTCCCCACATCCTCGCCAACACCTGTTGTTGCCTGTGTTCTTGATAAAAGACATTCTAATTGGGGTAAGATGAAATCTTAAGGTGGTTTTGATTTGCATTTCTCTTATAACGAGTGATGTTGAACATTTTTTCATAAATCTGTTGATTGCTTGTAGATCTTCCTCTGTAAAGTGTCTGTTCATTTCCTTGGCCCATTTATTGATTGGGTTATTGGTGTTCTTGGTGTCAAGATTTTTGAGCACTTTGTAGATTCTGGAGATTAGTGCTCTATCTGAAGTGTGTGTAGCAAAGATTTTCTCCCACTCTGAAGGCTCTCTCTTCACATTGCTGATTGTTTCCTTTGCTGAGAAAAAGCTTTTTAGTTTGACTCTATCCCAATCATTGATTCGTGCTTTTATTTCTTGCGCTTTGGGAGTCATGTTAAGGAAATCTGGTCCTAGGCCAACATGATGAAGATTTGGACCTATTTTCTCTTCTATTAGGTGCAGAGTCTCTGGTCTGATTTCTAGGTCCTTGATCCACTTTGAGTTGAGTTTTGTACAGGGTGAGAGATATGGGTTTAGTTTCATTTTGCTGCATATGGATTTCCAATTTTCCCAGCACCATTAGTTGAAGAGGCTATCTTTTCTCCATTGTATGTTTTTGCCTCCTTTGTCAAGTATGAGATACCTGTATTTATTATCCTCTATTCTGTACCATTGATCTACTATCTATTTTGGTGCCAATACCATGCTGTTTTCATTACCATTGCTCTGTAGTATAGTTGAAGGTCTGGTATTGTGATATCCCCTGCTTCACTCTTCTTGCTAAGGATTGCTTTAGCTATTCTGGGTCTCTTATTCCTACAGATGAATTTCATGATTGCTTGCTCTATTTCTATGAGGTCCGTCATTGGGATTTTAACTGGAATTGCATTGAATTAGTATAGCACTTTTGGAAGTATGGCCATTTTGACAATATTAATTCTGCCTATCCAAGAACATGGGAGATCTTTCCATCTTCTCAGATTCTCTTTAACTTCTTTCTTTAGAGTTCTGTAGTTCTCATTGTAGAGGTCTTTCACTTCTTTTGTTAGATTGATTCCCAAGTATTTTATTTTATTTGAGGTTATTGTGAATGTGGTAGTTTTCCTAATTTCTCTCTCAGAGGATGCATCACTTACGAATAAAAATGCTTTAGATTTATGAGCATTAATTTTATATCCTGCTATTTTACTGAATTCATTTATGAGTTCCAGAAGTTTTCTGGTGGAATTCTTAGGGTCTTCTAAATAGAGAATCACGTACTACTCTTCTTTCATCAGCATGAAAGACGAGTTTTGATTTTCTACAGAGACATTTTCTGATAAACCCACCGATCTTTTAGCTCATTGATAACAGCATAACTCTTCAGAATTGTTTTGTGTTTTTCATTATTTCTCAGTACAAAACATTGGATCAGGTTAGAATGAGTAAGCAAAATCGCTCTCCTCCACTTAACACATCTCTGGACATACACTGATAGGTTGTAATAAACAACCAGCAATTCAAAAATATAACATCTTGAATTGTGATGTGGGAAAAACAAATCCCATGTAATGAGGTTTCAGTACATTACGAGAGTTAGAAACAAAATCCATTTAATTCATTTTAAATATGAAACTGTTTTATACCCTAGCTGTATTTTAAGAAAAGAAAGAGAGAAGCCATGAACTTCGAGGGCCTGTGATGGAATTTCATGTTGGTTTTACTCTTTCCTTCCTCTTTGACTCTCACTGTCCAGTGGTCTAGAACAGCCAAACCCCAGTGAAGACTCCAAACACTACAGCCAGCTGAAGACTTGAGACTCAGTGATGTTTATGTCAAAGTCCAGGACTTGACATGCTAGTGGATACTGAGTGTTCTCTTCTGAGTACTGTCACTCCACATCCAAGGGATGAGATGTGGCAGCATGATCTTGAAGGAACACACACGAGGGACAATCACAGTCAAACCAGGCCAGATGTACCTTTGCTTTGTTTAGGAATGACGATGAGAAGAGGCTTAGAGTCTAGTACATACATCACAAAAATCCCTTCACATTCCAAAGACTATAGAAGACAACAGTTTGAACAGCTAGATAACAGAAGAGTTATCTAGTAGTGATGGTTTATAATAGTGTCAGGACTCTTCCCAACTTCCAGTAACCTTCCCCCCACCAGTACTAAACTCAAACCAATCAAGAAATCAGTCTTAGGACCTGGAAGCATTTCACTATGAATTCTGACTATAAGAAAAGAAATGCACACTTGTGTTTTCATGTTCAAATTGACTCCAGAGGTGGAGGCAGGAAAATTGCAAGTTCAAGGTCAGCGTCAGCAATGTAGTAAAGACCAAAGCAACTGAGGGGAACCCTGTCTCAAAGTAATAAATAAATAAATAGGCCTGGGGATGTGGCTTAGTGGTTAAGTGCCACTGAGTTCAATCCATGGTAACAACAACAACAAAAACTACAACAACAACAACAACAAACAGAAACTACACACACCCACACACACACACCCACAGAGCAATGCTTTCCTTACCTTCCCTTTTCTCCTCCTATGGGTCTCGTTCTCATTCTGACATTGGATGCTCCAGGCTAAGTGGTGATCTCCACAGGAATAGAAACCTTGAAGGTTCAGAGAAGTCAGAAAAATCTAGTGAACACAAACACATCTGAGAACAAAATCCTGTATAATTTAATGTAAATCTACCCTGAAACTAGTCAACATTCTTTTTTTTTTCTTTTCTTACAGTGGAATCAACTTTCTTACCCAATTGTCTAGCACAAAAACATCCACATTCACTCAGATTCTTCTAATCCTTTGTTGTCAGATGCAGGCTTGCTATATCAGTGTGCACTTGAATAATCTCCCTCTTTCAGGTTTTCTACATCTATCACTTCAAAGAGGTCTTCCCTGGCTCTCCCTGCACTTGCCTCAGAAAAGTTTGCAGGCTTACCAAAGGATGCCCAGCGAGTGTGTAGAAGGTCTCAGATTTGAATGACGTCTGACCAGCAAGTCCACCCAAAGTCTTAACTCTCTCAAACAGCGATAATGTTAGGATGTGCCCATAGTGGAGGCAGAGATGTCAATTCTAAAACCAGTTAGTCTGAGTGCAGAGCTCATGCCCTCTGTGCATTAGATTTCTAGCATCTGCAGAGAGCTCACTAGAGTGGTTGTTCAGACTCTGGTGAGTGAAATCTTCCTGCTTTCACAGACCCTTCACTTATAGCCTAGAATCTTTGCAATGTTGTTGAAGCACATAAAGGAATCTTGTAGAGAAGATCTGAAGAAAAAAAATCATCCGAGTACCTCATAGTAGCATCTCTATAGATGGCCAACTAGTGGCTTGATTGGCAGTTTCAAAGCAACGTTTTGGACATGCCCCAAGCCAGTGACTCTCTGAAGTGAGATTCAAAGTCCAATCAAATTTATGAGGCAGCTTACATGCTGACTTCACTGTGACATGTTTGTGTGAAGAAAGCTTCAGGAAAATAGCTCCCTTACATTTATTCCTGGCAAGCATTAGCTCCTTACCAAGTGCCAGTGATTTTCTGGAAGACACACATCACTGGAAGATCCTTCTGATGGAGGAAATTTATTTCCTTTTCTGTGTGGGGTACCTAAGCTCCTTCTCTAAACTCGACTCAAGGACAAGACACATTTTAAATCATAATCCAGAGGGTCCACTTCTATCTGTGTGCACTCTCTGGGGATCTGAGCTATTATATCTGCAGATTGAAAAATAACTAGAGTAAGGATTTCAACAATTTACTCAGAAATGTCATCAGGAATGTGACACTGTCCCTGCCATCAAATTTAGCTATCTCATAGGAAAATGACCCAGTAGGAAATTTACATAATACTTTCAATTCCTCATCATCCCTCCAGCACCACCTCAATTAATCCTTGTGGTAGCATTCAATGCATCCATTAATTAACCTTTGGAAGGATTAAAGTGCTCCAAGGATATTTTTCAATTAAAAAATATGGATCAAACCAATCTGCCGTGGTTGCTTGTAGCTCAATATTCTGACTGTATTCCTTCCTTCTCATTCACTCTAAAGATCCCTCTCTTTTTATAGTCCATTTCACAAATTCTATTCCATTCTCCTGAAGAAATCCCTCCCTTTTATAAACTCTAACTGCCCTTAGTTTATTCTTTTCCTATGGGATTTATAAGCTGCCTTGCTTTGGGGATGCTCATTCTAAAAGACTGCAGATCTATGTACACTCTTCTGTTTCATTAATTTTGTGGCTTCTACCATACCTGGATGAGCCTGACACAGAAGTAATTCAACGTGATCTTATTAAATGGGGATATGTTTCTAGAACATCATACTTTGATAGCTAGCATCATTTAGGTAGTCAAACACCACCCAGTCTGAATTACAGAAAAAGAAAGTTATAAAATCACAGATGTAAATATCAGATGGCCTCCAACTGATGTTCAGTTCCACTGATTACTATGTGAAACACCATGGGAAATAGTTTAAAACTTTTTAAATCTCAGGTGTTCCATCTGTAAAATAAAGGATATTAATGTGTAAAATTTTAGGATTTTTGTGAAGAATCAGAATGCCTGCCATACGATAATGATTAATACACATTACTATTTAGTGCATGCTCTCTCTCTCTCTCTCTCTCTCTCTCTCTCTCTCACACACACACACACACACCCCAGAAGAGTCTAGGGCTATTGCACTCAGAGGCTGGACTCTGAGTTAGCAACATGGGCATCACCTGACAGCTACAGATTCAATTTCTCAGTTCTTACCTCAACCTCTGATCATGGCACCAATCATTTATTTTTTAAAGGCTCTGCAAGTGATTCTAGCAAACAGTGACATTTGAGAAGTTACTCAAATCTTAGTGGCTTAAAAGGCTTACTTCCATCTCATCATGTGTCTATTAGCTGTGAGCTCTGCTTAAATCAGTCTCAATGAGAGGCCCAAGAGGCAGAAGCAGAGCCTCCACTGTGCACGCACTTGTGTATGTGGCACACACACACACACACATACACATGCACTTTTTCACTCAAAATTTATTGGATAATAACAAAAAGTCACAAGATGCTCTTACATTTTAGTGCAGTCCTACCATGTTCCCAGAAGAACAGGAAGAAAAGGAATCACTAGAAACAGCACAGGTGACAATCACAGCCTTTGAATTCTTCCTGTGGTGCAGACAGATCCTGGTTAAAGCAAATGCTGGCATGTGGACTTGCCTCCCAGGAGGGAGGAGATCAGCCAGTTCCATTCATGAAGAAAATGGACTGAAATATTTCTGCTGGTAACATCAAAAAATGGCACTTTACCTAACTGTCATCAAGAAACTAAGTTAATGCATTATGCTTTTTCAACCTGAAGTCCTCAAAGTTTAATCCAACTTGCTACGATTGGGTCATCTATAAAATGATACCTAGTATAACCTGAAATATTATATACAATGTATAAATATTATTGTGTAATATATACACAAACTTCATACATATATATGGCAACATATGCAAACATGGGTTCCACACACATTTATATTCATATATGTATTCATATATATATTCCAAGACCCACCACAGCCTCTAGGCACTTCCTGGTACATAAACATATTTGAGAACGACCCCACTCACAGAAGCAGGCCATGAAGAAGTAGAAATAGAAGGGCCAACTCATTATCATTCCACAAGCATATACCAAGTCACAGGGTCACTGCCTGTCCTAGGGCAAATTATGTATTACAAAGCAGTAACATACTAGGGATATCAGCACATTCCCAACATCAGGGATTTTAAAGTTATTAAGAAAATCAATCACATAGCCTGCAAAGAGATGCCTATTATTCTAACAAATCAGTGTGTTATCTCCATATTATGTCAGAGATAAGTAGCCTTAAAGGCCAAGACAATTTTTTAAAAATTTTAATCAAACAGCATAAAGTCAGCTTAAGGACTAGAGGTGACCTGTGTGCTCTGTCACCAAAGATTCTGCTTCAGACAATGTCATCTGCCAACTCTGCTTCATAGCCTTCCATAACCTATCTATATTCTAAACAAACAATCAAACAAACAAAAACACCCATAGACACCTACTTAGAGAAATTGAGCTTAGCAAATTGAAACTCTCTTGCAAATAAAAGAGGAGTTCAAAATGTAAAGGTTAATTTTTACATATTCCTCCAAACTGAAATATTCGAATAGTAATAGGATTTTGCTGAGAGAATTAGAGTGCTGAAGCTTGTTCATGTCCGTAGAAAAGTTTACAATAAAATATAGAATAATCCAATGACAGTCATTTTTGGATAAAGCAGGATCCCTGTCAGGTTGGTTTTGGGAAAGAATTTGTTTTTGAACGTTTTGGGAAAGGATTTGTTTTTATTTTTAAGCAGCCTTTCCAACCCCTTGCTACATTATATGTGTTTCTTACTGCAGTGTGCTCACGTTTGAGTAAATGCCTCCCGCTTAGTAGTCAATATGTTCTCTCTTAGAATCTACCACATTCTTTTTTTAAATTTAATTTTTATTTTTACAAATTGCATTTCAATTTATTGCTCATAAACGGGATACAAATTTTCATTTCTATGGTTGTGCACAATGTAGATTCACACCATTAGTGCAATCATACATATACATAGGGTAATACTGTCTGTCTCAGTCTACTATCTTTCCTTTCCCCACTCTCTCCTACCCCATTTTCCTCTATACTATCCAAAGTTCCTCCATTCTTCTTTTGCCCTGCCCCACCACCCACTCCTCGTTATGTATCATCATCCATTCATCAGAGAAAACATTTGGCCTTTGGTTTTTTGGGCTTGGCTTATTTCACTCAGCATGATATCCTCCGACTCCATCCATTTACCAGCAAATGCATACTTTTATTCTTCTTTATGGCTGAATAATATTCCATTGTGTATATATACCACAGTTTCTTTATCCATTCATCCATTGAAGGACATCTAGGTTGGTTCCACAATCTATCTATTGTGAATCGAGCAGCTATGAACATTGATGTGGCTGCATCACTGTACTTTGCTGATTTTAAGTCCTTTGGGTATAAACTGAGGATTGGGATGGCTGGGTCAAATGGTGGGTCCATTCCAAGTTTTTTGAGGAATCTCCATACTGCTTTCCAGAGTGGCTGCACAAATTTGCAACTTCACCAGGAATGTGTGAGTGTGCCTTTTTCCCCACATCCATGCCCACACTTATTATTGCTTGTGTTCTTGATAATAGCCATTCTAATTGGATTAAGATGAAATCTTAGGATGGTTTTAATTTGCATTCTCTAATTACTAGAGAGAGATGATGAGCACTTTTTCATATATTTGCTGATCACTTGTTTATCTTCTTCTGTGAAGTGTTTGCCCGGTTCCTTAGCCCATTTATTGATTGGGTTCATTGTATTTTTGGTGTAAAGCTTTTTAAGTTCTTTATAAATTTTGGAGATTAGTGCTCTGTCTGAAGTGTGTGTGGAAAAGTTTTTTTTCCCACTCTGTAGGCTCTCTTTTCGCATTACGGATTGTTTCCTTTGCTGAGAAAAAGCTTTTTAGTTTGAATTCATCCCATTTATTGATTCTTGCTTTTCTTTCTTGTGCTCTGGGGGTCTCATTAATGAAGTCTGATCCTAAGACAACATGATGAAGATTTGGGCCTAGTTTTTCTACTGTTTGGTGAAGGGTCTCAGGTCTAATTCCTAGATCCATGATCCATGTTGTAACTGTGTAGTTTGGGTCTAGGCCT
>JAJEJO010002221.1:135986-173336 GCA_020662805.1 Glaucomys volans | reverse complement strand
CAACATGATGAAGATTTGGGCCTACTTTTTCTTCTGTTTGGTGAAGGGTCTCAGGTCTAATTTCTAGATCCATGATCCATGTTGTAACTGTGTAGTTTGGGTCTAGGCCTATTGTCACTATTTGACTAGGCCTCAACCTGTGGGTCTTTGTCCCTTCTGGAGGGGGTAAGCCTGACGAGGTAACCAATTCCCTCGGGAGAGCAAGTTCCAGACTAGTCTCAAATTTATTAAGGAATTACAGCACTTTTATAGACGAGGGGAGTCCGAGAACAAAGAACAAGTAGTGTAACATGATAGTCTGCAAGGATGGTCCAATTAGGAGTCACACTGTTTACCAAAAGGAGGAGGGAGAGAGGTGGACAAGCAAAACTCACCTGGGGCAATGGCCATCGGTGGGTCAGGTCACTTGGGAGTTTTCTCCACAAGCATGAACAATCCTGAGTGTTCAAATCAAGGATTATACCTTTCTGCAGTTGGAAAGCATATACTTCAGTGACTTCTTTCTGCATCCTCACAGATCCATTTTGAGTTGAGTTTTGTACAGGGTGAGAGATAGGAGTTTAATTTCATTTTTCTGCATATGGATTTCCAGTTTTCCCAGCACCATTTGTTGAGGAGGCCATATTTTCTCCATTGTACATTTCTGGCATCTTTGTCAGTATGACATAATTATACTTATGTGGGTTTGGTTCTGTGTCTTCTATTCTTTTCCATTGGTCTATCTGTCTATGTTGATGCCAATACCATGCTGTTTTTGTCACTATTGCTCTATAGTAGAGTTTAAGGTCTGGTATTGTGATATCTCCTGTATCACTCTTCCTGCCCAGGATTGTTTTGGCTATTATGGGTCTTTTGTTCTTCCAGATGAATTTCATGATTGCTTTCTCTATTTCCAGGGGGAATGTCATTGGGATTTGTATTGGAATTGTGATAAATCTGTATAGTGCCTTTGGAAAGATGACCATTTTGATAATGTTAATTCTGCCTATCCAAGAACAAGGGAGATCTTTCCACCTTCTAAGGTGTTCCTCAATTTATTTCTTTAATGTTCTGTAGTTTTTATTGTAAAGGTCTTTCACCTCTTTTGTTAGATTGATTCCCAAGTATTTTTTTTGAGGCTATTGTGAATGGAGTTGTTTTCCTCATTTCTCTTTCAGATGATTCATCTCTTGTGTATAGAATTACATTCAATTTATGAGTGCTAATTTTATATCCTGCTATTTTGCTGAATTCATTTATTAGGTCTAGAAGTTTTCTGGTGGAGTTTTTTGGATCCTCTAAATACAGAGTCATGTCATCAGCAAATAATGACAGCTTAAGTTCTTCTTTTCCTAATTGTATCCCTTTAATTTCCTTGGTCTGTCTAATTGTTCTGGCTAGTATTTCAAGCATGATGTTGAATAGAAGTGGTGACAGTGGGCATCCCTGTCTTGTTCCAGTTTTTAAAGGGAATGCTTTCAGTTTTTCTCCACGAAGAATGATGTTGGCCATGGACTTAGCATAGATAGCCTTTACAATGTTGAGGTATGGTCCTACTATCCCTATTTTTCCTAGTGTTTTGAGCACGGAATGGGTGCTGTATTTTGTCAAATGCTTTCTCTGCATCTATTGAAATAATAATGTGATTCTTAACTTTAAGTCTACTGATGCAATGAATTATCTTTATTGATTTGTGGATATTGAACCAACCTTGCATCCCTGGGAAGAACCCCACTTGATTGTGGTGCACTATCTTCTTAGTATGTTTTGGTTTGTGATTTGCCAGAATTTTGTTAAGGATTTTTTCACCTATATTCATCATAGATATTGGTCTAAAGTTGTCTTTCCTAGATGTTTCTTTGTCTGGTTTTGTTATCAGAGTGAAACTAGCTTCATAGAATGAATTTGGAAGGGTTCCTCCTTTTCTATTTCATAAAATACTTTGAGAGTATTGGTATTTGTTCTTCTTTGAAGGTCTTGTACAACTCAGTTGAGAATCTATCTGGTCCTGGACATTGCTTGGTTGGTAGGCTTTTGATGGCTTCTTCTATTTCATTGTTTAAAATTGTTCTGTTTAAATTGTTCATGTCCTCCTGGTTCAGTTTGGGAGGATCATATATCTCTAGAAATTTTTCAATGTCTTCAAGATTTTCTATTTTGTTGGAGTACAGATTTTCAAAGTAATTTCTAATTATGTTATGTATTTCAATGGTGTCTGTTGTGATATTTCCATTTTTTCTTGAATTTTAGTAATTTGAGTTTTTTCTCTCCTCTTTGTTAGTGTGGCTAAGGGTTTGTTTATTTATTTATTTATTTGTTCATTTACTTTTTCAAAGAAGCAAGTTTTTGTTTTTTCAATTTTTTAATTGTTTCTTTTGTTTCAATTTCATTGATTTAACTCTGATTTTAATTATTTCTTGTCTTCTACTAATTTTGGTGTTGTTGTCTTGTTTTTCTAGGGTTTTGAGATGTAATGTTAGATCATTTAGTTGTTGACTTTTTATTCTCTTCTTGAATGAACCTCATGCAATGAATTTTTCTTTGTACTGCTTTCATAGTGTCACAGAAATTTTGATATGTTTTATTGTCATTCTCATTTACCTCTAAGAATTATTTTATCTCCTCCCTGATGTTTTCTGTTATCCATTCCTTAGCATATTAGCTTCATTCATTAGCATATTATTCAGTCTCCAGGTGTTGGAGTAGTTTCTGTTTTTTTGTTTTCATTGATTTCTAATTTCATTCCATTATGATCTGATAGAGTAGAAGGTAGTATCTCTCCTTTTTTGCCTTTACTAAGGGCTATTTTGTGGCATAACATATGGTTTATTTTAGAAAAGGAGCCACGTGCTGCTACGAAAGTGTATTCACTCATTGATGGATGGAATATTCTATATATATCTGTTAAGTCTCAGTTATTTATTATATCATTGAGTTCTATGGTTTCTTTGTTTAGTTGCTGCTTGGAAGATCTAGCCAGTGGTGACAGTGGTGTGTTAAAGTCACCCAGAATTATAGTGTTGTGGTTTACTTGGTTTCTGGAATTCAGAAGGATTTGTTTGACATACATGGATCTGCCATTGTTTGGGGCATAAATATTTAGGATTCTTATGTCGTCCTGATTTATGGTTCCCTTAAGCAATATGAAATGACCTTCTTTATGCCTTCTGACTAACTTTGCTTTGAAGTTCACTTTATCTGATATAAGGATGGAGACCCCTGCTTTTTACTCAGTCCATGTGCATGGTAGGTTTTCTTCCCATCCTTTCACCTTTAGTCTGTGGATGTCCTTTTCTGAGATGAGTCTCTTGAAGGCAGCATATTGTTAGGTCTTTCTTTTTAATTCAATCTGCCAGTCTATTTCTTTTGATTGAAGAGTTTAGACCATTTATGTTCAGGGTTATTATTGAGATATGATTTGTATTCCCAGACATTTTGGCTTATTTTTTGTTTTTAACTTGGCTTGGTTTCTCCTTTGATTGGCTTTTCCTTTAGGGTAGTTTCTCCCTTTGCTGACCTACATTGTTGTTTATAATTTCCTCTTCATGGAATATTTTGCTGAGAATTTTCTGTAGCACAGGCTTTCAATGTATAAATTCTTTTCATTTTTGTTTGCTATGGAAGGACTTAATTTCATCTTCAAATCTGAAAGTTAGGTTTGCTGGGTATAAGATTCTTGGTTGGCAACCATGTTCTTTCAGAGCTTGAAATTTGTTGTTCCAGGCCCTTCTAACTTTTAGGGTCTGGGCTGAGAAATCTGCTGATATCCATATTGTTTCCTCCTATATGTAATCTGATGCTTTTCTCTCACAGCCTTTAAAATCCTATCTTTATTTTTTATGTTAGGCATTTTCATTACAATGGGCCTTGCTGTGGATCTGTTGCAACTTTGTGCATTTCGTGTTCTGTAAGTCTCTTGTAGTTGATTTTCCATTTCATTCTTCAGGTTTGGGAAATTTTCTGATATTATTTCATTGAATAAGGTTGTTCACTCCTTTGGTTTGTATCTCTGTGCCCTCCTCGATCCTGATAATTCTGAAATTGTTTTTATCATGATATACGATAGTTCTTGGAGGTTCCATTCATGATCTCTTACCATTTTCTCTGCTTGGGCAACTTTTTTTTCAAGATTAAATATTTTGTCTAAATTGTCTGAGATTCTGTCTTCCAACTGATCCAGTCTGTTGGTGATGATTTCCACTGAGTTTTTTATTTGGTTTATTGTTTCCTTCATTTCAAGGATTTCTGTCTAGTTCTTTTTCAGAATCTCTATTTCTTAGTTGAAATGATCTTTTGCTTCCTGCAGTTGCTCTTTCAACTGCTTATTGTAGTCATCATTCATTGCCTGCATTTGCGCTCTCTCTTATCTCACCCTTTGCTTTGAGAATCACTTTAATAAAGTGTGTTCTGAACTCCTTTTCTGACATTTCTTCTACCAGGTTGTCATCGTATTCTATTAATATAGAATCTTGGCTTGTTTGGGACACTTTCTTCCCTTGTTTTTTTATGTTGTTCACGTATCTTCCCCTCTAGCAGTGCATATCTGTGGTATTAGAGTCCCCCCTCCCATAGGTTTATAGTGACCCTCAGGTTTCCAAAACTCTTCTTTAAGGGGGAGATCAATATTAGCAGCACCCAGTGCAGACAATATGCAGCCCTAAACCAAATAGGCCCTATGAAGATGTTAACAATATTGTCATAATAAACAGGATGAGTTCAATCATTATCTGTAGTACAACAAATACATTTGCACTGAGATTTGCAGTTTCTAATGGAGGACAAAGAGCATGTGGAGGGGTTTAGGATGTAACTGTTAGTGGGATAAGAAAAGAGTATATAGAAGTTCTAGATCGTAGGAAGAGTGAAACCAAAAGAAGTTGGTTGTTAGCATGAGAAAAAGAATGAGACTCTGAGGAAACAGATAAACAAAAGGAAAATAGCAAGGAAAATAAAGAAATAAAAACAAAATTTTTTAAAAAGGAGAAAAAAAATCTACACTATAATAGTCATATGCTATTCAAAACTCTCAGTCTTCAGTAGCCTGATGCTTGAGAGGTACCTGACAATGAGTCTCCAGAAGGCATCTCAGGATGGAATTTTCCCCACTTAAAGATGGCAGCTTCCACTTCCAGGATAATCCAAGATGGCTGCACTGGCTTCCAAATGTGTTGGCAAATGGGAGCTGCAGCATGAGACATGAGTGCCAAGTCTGTGTGGGGTGCTGTAAGTCAGGCCGGGGACCCTGGAGGTGGGGTGTGATTCATCAGGCTGGGGGTCCTGGAGGCAGGGCACAGTCAGTCAGGCTGGGGGTCCTGCAGGTCCTGGCTGGTGTCCCAAAATGGCATCAGCCATGTGTAACCAAACCTGCAGCTACTCTGGCTGTGGACTTCCAGGGAACAGCAGGCAGCTGGCTATCCGCTGGTCTGAGAGCAGACTGCAGGCTACTGGTGGACGCTTGGCAGGTGGACCTTGGGTGATAGGTAGGTAAAAGGCTAGCGATGGACAGGCAAGAGATAGGCAAATGGGCACATGGTGGATGATAGGCAGCAGTTAGTGAGCAGTTTGCACTCAAAAAGTAGTTGACATGCTGGAAGACTGTGGGTGATCAAGGTGGACAAATGGGGTAAACAGCAGGGGATGGATGAGCAGCAAAGTCTGCCTCACAGAGAAACAGATTTTCCTCTGCTTGAAACCCAAGTTACGGAGCAACAAGGAATGCAGCCTCCCTCTAGTTCACCATCCTGGATCTATACTCCCATAGTCTTAAAACAATCAGAGTGTAAAATTTATGAGGATCACATTCAGACAGGTACAGTAAGGGCATGTGTTTGCTAACATAATTAATGAAGGTATTGTGCTAGATGGCTTTATTGCAATGACCTAGCATGGCAGTGATTTTTGCTCCCAATAAGGGAAATGAAATCAAGGTGATGAAGAGAAACTCCGATATTTACTGCAACACTATTCACAATAGTCAAGATATTGAATTAAATTAGATCTCTATCAATGAAAGGATTAGACAATGTGATACATATATATAATATATATCATAGAGATATATATGTAAAATGTAAATATAATATATGCATATGTATAATGTATATATGTGTATATATTTTATATAAAATGAAAAAAACATGCACCCAAAAGAAGGCATGAAATCTTGCCATTTGTGAAAGCATAGATAGATACACTGGAGGACATTATGCAGAATGAAATAAGGCAGAAATGGAAAGACAAATACTGCATGATTTCACTCATATGTGATAGCTTCAAAATGTTGATCACATAGAGGCCACCAAAGCCTGGGTAACAGGGAAGGAGAAGGGCGAATGGGAAGAGGTTGGTCAACAAGTACTGTGTTGTGGTTGGAAAGAAGGAGTAATCTCTGATGTATTAATGCCCAGGATGGCAAATACAGTTAATAGTAATGTGTTATACAGCTGAATAGTACAAGAGAGGATTTTGAATGCTCTCCGTATAAAGAAGTGATAAATGCTTAAGGTGACGGGTATGCTAATTGCCTTGATTTGATCTTTACACAATGTATTCATAAATCAAAACATCTCATTTTACTCCATAAATATGTACATTTTTAAGTGTCAATCAAACCTAAAATAAAATAAGACTACTATGGTGAAGCAGCATTCCCTGCTTTCTCCCTCAGTGGCAAATATTTCTGTTGAACTCTCTTCCAAGGTTAACAACAGCTCAGGAAAAAAAAAAAAAAAAAAAACAAAAAAGATATAAAAAAAGATTCTCAACAAAAGTAACCCCATGTCCTTATAAAAGAACTTGTCGGGGGGAAAAACCAGATAGTTTTAGGGAAAGGGGTGTTTGGGGAGATTCAAATTTGAAAAAAAAAAAAAAAAATAGGAGATCTCAAGAGCAGGAAACTCATGGGCAGCTTCAGAAATGGAAGCCACAGTCCTTCAAAACTGCTAGTCCTTTTTAACATACATAAATTACTGTTTGGAAATTTTACTTTTAGCCCATTCAAGACTTTTCTACACACTGAACAAGCATTTACATCAACACTTCTTATTGCCAGGGAAAGTCAGCACAGAAGGAAAGAAGCAGAGGAGAAACTTAATTCCTTATAGAAAGGAAGGGTCAGGACGACTACACACTGCTTATGAGAGTTGTGACCCATGTGAGTCTGGCCCAGAACACTTTCTTGCAGTCACGGAAAATACATACTCCAGATATGCAAAAGCAATTACAAAATGAGTCAGGTCTCTCCATCTAGTTTTTAAAACACCTCCTCTAATGATCCCTATTCCACGCTCTGTAACAACCCCTGTGCAAAGCCTCCAGCTCCATAAAACTGCATAGCAATCACAACTCTTGGCATCAATGAAAAAGAATAGTAGAAAAAGAGGGAAAAAAAAAGACTTTTTTTTTAACCCTGCCTTTGTCTTTCTCCCCTTCCTTCTTCCCCAGAAGCTTCCTTGGAACATGAGAGAATCAAACTAATAAAAGCAGAAAAATCCTCTGTAAAGCTCATGGGGAAAATGGGATGGGGAAATTCTGAAAACTCAAATAAATTTTTATTCAGCACAATAAATTAAAATATATTCAACAGCAGTTAAAAACTCTGGTGTTTTCTATAGCTTCCTTTTCAACTTTCCTCCAGGTCCTGCAAGAAAGTATCTAGAATGTGACACCCACAAATACTGAACATCCTTCCTTTCTTATTTATTTTTTCTTGCTTTTTAAATTTCTGCTTCTTTCCAAGTAGCAGAATGTAGGACTTAGCAGGCGTTATCCTCATTTAGCGATGATGTGCAGAGAAAGATGTGTGAGTTTGAACTTAGGGAATATAAAAGAAAATCAGTGAGGAGTTTCCTTTTTATCGAAGTGCTGACAGTTGTTTAAAGAACACAATTGGATCATTTATTTTAATAGCGTTTCATTTCCTGTTTCAGTTGGAAATACCTGTGAAACTGAGGAAATAAGTGCTGTGGTAGACAAGTTTCATTTGGTAAACATTGATCCATTTGCTCTTATTCCGATTGGTGCTGAAACGAACTGTTGTCCTGCTATTTCTATTTCCCCATCATCCCAGTTGGACATTCTGAGTTGACTGATGGCTGTTGGTCACAAAGTCCTTTCAGCATAACTGCTGCCAGAACCTGGGGCATTTCACTTTCCCACTTCAGCAAAGACAAAGAAAACAGGGTTTGGAATGCTTCCTTTTGCATGGAAGACAAGCAACAAATCCACTTTAGGAAAGAAGATAGTATAACCCACTTGAAGGAATAGTGTAATTACTGATCGAAGTTTTCTGATAGAACTCCCTTCAAATCATGGGCTCGCCTCTTACCAGCTCCAAGACCTTCAGCAAGAGAGCTTGTTTAAACAGAGGAGTTTCTACATCCCTATCAGAATAGTTTAACAAACCAAAGATCCAGGCAAGGTCATATTGCCTCAGTAACTGTGGACTTGACTCAGACATTAGTACAAGGAAAGAAGAAATACCATTAAAAGGTTTTCTATAAATCTTCTCAGACTGAGGGTATGTTTTCATAGAAATGCATCAAATGTAGTCCACTGTGTGTTGCATGTGGGAGTGAGTGAAGGGTGTAAGGTACAAATGAGTTGAAAAACTGTTAAGAGCAAAATAAGATACATAAGATTTAATCATATTATTCTCCTTTTTTTAAAATGAGTTTGAAATATTCCATAGTTAAAATGATAGTACAAACAAAAATAAAGAGTACAAAACTCTTGGGGTGTTAACCCCTAGGACTTTCAGTGAAGGAGGAAGATTGCTAAACTTGGTTTTTCTTTGATGCACAGTTTTCTGACATTTCTGCCTAGAAATAGCCTATCCTCATTCTTGTCTTTATTTCTGCCTGAACACGTTGCTTGGTATGTGTTTTTAGGGATCTCTTAAAATATACTTGGCAGTAAGAGTTCCCCTTAGGCAAGTTGGAGGTAGAGGCAGAAGGAGGAGTTTGGACACCCCAGGGAAGGATCATCTCCTTAGTTAGATCTCCTTAGTCATTAACATAAATGACAGCACAGGTGTCTAGGAGATCCCAAGTGTCCTCTTTTTTGAGATATTTGAAGAAAAGGAAGTCAGTGAAATAGACTCATAAGAAACAATGTGGTACCCAAGGAGGTTATCAAGGGGAGGCCAACAGGAGATACACAGTGGAAAAGCCTGTGTTGAAAAGATTTATATGGCAGCAGCTTTTGTTCTTTTCCCAGAATTGGCTTCCAACCCTCTCAGTTCATCTTCTTCAGCCCAAAGTCTGCCATAGGCTGAAAACCCCTAAAGGCCTTGTAATAGGAGGCATTCATCAGTGTTAAGGCATGGTTACTGAGTAACTGGAAGTTTCCATATCAATCAACCTTAGATTCAGACTTTATAACTATGAAAAAGCCAATACATCTTAAGTTGTATGATTCATGGTTTACTTGATATCTGTCTTTGCTGGGAAAATCCTTGGGAATATAATCATGAGGAGAATTTCAGAACAAGAATGTAAATGAGAAGACATACAAAAATGAGGCAGAACATGTCTCCATCCCTCCAGGTAATAGTGTGCTAAATATCCGTTGCTGCATAACAAATATCTCCAAGTCAGGCATCTTATTAAAACATGATGGATATTTTTTCACAGTTGCTGTGGGACAAGAATTTGGGCAGCTTATGTGGGAACCCCTGATTAAAGGTCTCTTATGAGACTATAATCCAGCTGCACCAGGTGCTGTGGACAATTCAAACCCTTGAAAGGAAACATAAGTGCCAGTTTGTGGTTCCAAGCTACGTGCATGGTTGATACTAGGACTGAATTCCTCACAGGCTGCTGGACTGAAGCCTTCAATGCCTCACTGGCCATCTATTACACATAATTATGAAAATAACTGCTTGCTAATGATAATTTTTTTGAAAAGGTAAAAACTACAAGTTTATTGTAAAATTAAACCTAAAATATCTGCTTCAGCCCAAACCTCAGAATTCTTCCATGCCCCCCCTGATGCCTGCCACCTGGTCAAATTTCTACTTAATTATCAGGTCTCAGTTTTAGACCTCCTTCTCCTAGGAACCTATCCTTGCCTCCCCAAACTAGCTTAGTTGTCTCTGTGATTCAGTCTCAAGTAACCTTGTACTTCTACAGGATACCAACCCTTTATAACTGGTAATTACTAAATGAATATCTATGAAACAGTGTAAGTTCAATGTGCAGGGGACCACATCTCTTTTGCATCCTTTTATATCCTCAAGGTATAATGTGAGCACCTGAAATTGCTTACTCGACAGCCATGGTTAACATAGATTGGGCACTTTTTAATGTTATAGATAAAAGGTGCTTAAGTCTCATTCTGACTGTTATTGTCTGGGAGAGAAACACTGTAAACTTCTTTTGAGTTTCTACTCCTTGAAAGATCTGGAGATGTATTTGCATGTGCAAAGAGTCAAAAAATGGACACTACCAAAATTTATGGTGTGTGCAAAAGACCTCAGTTATCATTTCCGGGTCTTCTTACCTAAACCTTGCTCCTTTGGCAGTTTCTTTTGTGAACTTGTCCTCTGTAACGTTGAATAAATACTGCTACTTTAGCCCAAGAAGCTGCTAAACACTGGATGGGAACTCAAACCAATGGCCACTTGTCTGGCTGGAGTGAGGAAAGAGCTAAGTAGTGACTCCATAGACCTGTTAGGGCTCTGTACAGCCCTTCTGGGAAAGCGTCCTTGAGAAAGGAGAGAGGGTTCCTTGAGAGAAGAAAAGATGTGTTTCCTTAGGGCTTCCTTGATCCTGATTCATGACTCAAGACCTAGAGGCCAGGACATCTCCCAGCTATTTCATTTAAGAAGCAAGGGAGAAGAAGATTGCATGGTTGAAAGACACAGCTAATACCTTGTCTTCTCAGAGCTTCCTCTTTGTTTGCATTTATGGAAAAGAGCATCAAAGATGGAATTAGGAGATGTTATATCCACCTGCTGGTGTAAAATTTGGTGACATAGATTAAATCGCCTTTCCTCTATGAATGTCAAGCTCTTTTTTGTGCTGGGAGACTGTTTAGCTTTTGTAGTTTGGATGGTATAATTTCCTTTCATTGACGATGTGAATGGTTTCTGCTGTCCAGCCAGCATTCTAGGGATGATGTAGATTCTGAGTACATTTCAGCATTAGGTAGTCACATTCTAGACAGAGCACATAAATATAGAATAATTTCATGAAACAGAAGGTGGTGTCCACACACCACTGGCTTCCAGGAGTGCTCCTGCTGCTTTCCCATCACTGGGGATGATCTATCTTATCTACACACTTTTCTGGATTCCATTTGTGGAAAGCAGCTCTTGCTTTTGCTGAGTTTCTGATTCTCGAGAAACGCATATTTTATTGCACTATCCCAGAATACAGTAATGATGGAATTTCTAAAAGTTGATGCTTAGCAAATGCTCAGATGAATTTTACATGAATGATGTTGGATGAGTGACAGAGGAACAGGGTTCTAATCAGTATCACCGCTCCTCCTGGCTCTGTGACTATGCACCTAGCTATACTCTTTGAAAAGAGGCTGGTTCCCCAGGCCTGTAGAATGGTTACCTTGGACCAGATGTTTTCATAACAAGGTTTAGTTTTAGCCAACTAAAGTGGATAGATGGTTATGTTTTACTGATTAAAAGAAGACTGCTTTGTACTGAGTCTTCCAAGTTGGCAATATAAGGATGTAAGGCTCAAAGCTATAAAGGTGACACAAAATTACACAAAGATATTCCCCTTGTTTCACATTCCCCTTGTTTCCCAGTTCAGCCTTTTTCCCCTCTCAGGTGAGAGAGAGAGAGAGAGAGGGAGAGAGAGAGAGAATTCAACCTTTTTCTTCTTCTGTGATTTCTAAATAATACCAAAGAGTGATAGGGACACAGGGAAAGGATGTCTGCATTTTACTATAGAACTGTTCCTCCTCTGAGTCTCTAAGTCCTTTTTCTCTGCCTTTCTGGGTGCATATGAATTCATAATGTGGCATTTCCTAGCCCATGTCCTTCTGGATCAAAAATTGAATTCAAGCCTATGAGTTGCACCAATGGTGTCCATAATTTATTTTCCTTTTTCTTAGAGGAAGAGAGATCATTGAATTGCATATGGTACAGAGAAAGTGCTGGCTTTTTTTTTCTTTTAGAAACAGAAAAATCAATAGCACCAGCACTCTAGAATTTCTCAAGGAAGTGAAATAAGATTGAGGTTTTGTACAGTGTTCTACTGCAGACTGAAGGGCTGCTGCAAGTTTTCTGGTCTGCCAGTTGTCATTCCTTGGGACCATCTGTCCTACTAAAGGACAGCAGTGGGCCTCTATTTTGATAAAATCCCTCCCTGACCCATATAGCTTGTTCCAGGGCTAGGAGAGTCCTCTTCAGGTGACTGCTATCATGATGGAAAGAGCACTGGATTGAATCTAATAAAACCACCCATTCACTCTATGAAATGTGTGTGAATGGAAACAAGAGTGCATGCCTACCTTAATTGATTGTCGCCAGGATGAGGTGGCATGGTGTGGACGTGCTTTGCAAATTGCACATGGAAAGATAATGAGGGAGCTTTAATTACTTTTGGTTGACATGATCATCAGCCCTGAGAATTGACCATGTGCCAGTTACACCATTCTTAACTGACTTACCCTTCCTCCAGATATTAGGGGACATGAGAGGGTATGAGATCTGAGCCCCAGAAAAGTTAAGTAATTAAACCCTGCTCTGTGCTGTTACAAGGAAACACTAGAACTCATATGCAACTTTAAATTCAAATAAGAATTCATCTTGCTTCCCTGCCTTTCTGGGCCTTCCATGTAGCATGTATCAAAAGAGGAAAGGCCTCTGACTTGACATTTAGCTGTCATTAAAGTTTTAGCTAGTAACTCCTACCATGTCATGCATACCGACTGTGAAGGAATCTCTGATTGGGTCTCAGCCAGCAATAAACCCTGTCTGTCCTGTTGAGATGGAAACTCATGACCAGGATTCATGAAGGGAGTAATGTGTTGAGCCAAAAGGGAGCGTTTTATGTGGTCCCTTGGTGCGATGTAACTGCACTCCCTTTAATGCCCTTTCATTTCTCACTCTCAGAGCTGTGGGGGCGAGGAGTGCATTAATTACAGTGTGCCACCACTCCTGCCTGCTAGCAGAGTGTTGCTCATAAACCGTGGGATGGGGATAGATGTCCCTATAAAAAAATGAAATGAGAGGCCATTCCTCCCCAGGAAAAGACTAAGGAGAAGCACTGCTCTCCTTATATTGAGAAATGCTCAAACTATTGAAAGAGCACTTCCTTTTCCCATCAGTGGTCACATTTCTTGAAAAGACAAGATCATCTTGTCTTATTCTTAAACACCTGCTCAGGTTCATGCAAAGGATATGCGCACACATGCCAGGCAGAAATAGAGACTCAGACACATGCATTCACACAACACACACACACACACACACACACACACACACACACACACAAATCCAAAGGGGAGATATCAGGCCTTACAATATTGCTGACTCTGAGTCTTCTAGACTGTTCTTCAAATTCTAGGTCCATCCATTTGCCATCATTTCTAAACCATGAACCTAGCTTCCTTTCCTTTCTGACATTTAGTTTTTCACATTGATACATCAGGTCTAATACCATCTCTTTGATGAGATTGTAGAACAAATTGCATCAAAGGCGGTAATGCATGTAAAATCAGCTTGGCAAAGGGCCTGACATGCAGTGGGTGCCGAGGAAATGCTTTCCAGAGCACATGAGTTCCTAGGGTCCAAATGAGCAGAGAGCCCTTTGCTAGTGGGGAAGAGAGAAAAGTGTGGAGCTTGCATCCAAAGGTGGAGAGTGGAGGCCAGGTGCCATATTTCATATGTCCTGGTCTCAAAGAGATATTACCAGAGTATACAGAGTGGTGTGTGTATAATCCAGAGAAAACGAACTGCAAACATGCCTTGCTATTGTACAGTTCTAGGACCACCTTCTGATTCTGCTAAGATTCTTCAGTAAAGAAAAGAGGAAAGAAGTTAAGAGCAACAAAAGAAATGTGAAGACTTTCTTAAGGTTGTATTTACTTTTGATTTGATTATTTAGAAAAAATGAAATAATAAAACTAGATATGTATGTAAACATTGAGGACTTCATGGATATTCTCTTTAAGTTTTATTAAGGTATTACTGAAAAAAAGATTTTATATACATTAAGGTGTACATCTTGATGTTTTGATACATATACTAATGTGAAATGATCACCATACTCAAGTCAATTAGAATACCCTTAACCTTTTTTGTGAATGTGTCTGGTGAAATCTAACCTCAATTTTAAGCATATAGTAGAGTACAGATAACTATATTCACATTAGATTCCCAAACATGTTCATCTTGTGGAAACATCATATCTTTGGACCAACAGTTTCTCATCACCCTCCCACCTCTTTCGCTACTTATTCTTCTGTTTCTATGCATTTCACTATTTTAAATACCTCACATAAGTGAGATCCTGCAATAGTTATCTTTCTGTGACTGGTTTATTTCACTTAGCATTATTCCTTCCAAATTTGTCCATAGTGGAACAAATGTCAATATATCCTTCTATTTTATGGTTGAAAAATATGCTATTATGGATAAATGCAACATTATTTATATTCATTAATCCATTGATGAACATGTAAGGTTCATTCCATAGCTTGGTTATTGTGAATAATGTTATGATGAACATGACAGTCCAAATAATTTGTTCAACCACACTTATTTTATCTCCTTCAGATATATGTCCAGAAGTGGGATTGCTGGGTTATGTGGTAGTTTTATTCTATTTTATTTTTAGAAATCTCCATGTATTGACTAAAATTGTTGTATCAATAGGATACAAGGATTCATTTTTCTTCACATTCCTTCTAACATTTTTCTCTCTCTTTTTCTAAAGGCCATATAGCAGGTGTAAGGTGACATTTCATCATGGTTTTGATTTGCATTTTCCTGATGTTTAGTGGTGTTGAACACATTTTCATATGCCTTTGGCCATTTGTATGTTTTGCTTTCAGAAATATCTGTTGAGAGCCTTTGCCTGTCTTTAAATCAGGTTGTTTCTTTTTTGTTTTTGCTATTGAGTTTGATGAGTTCCTTGTGTATTTGCACTATTTGCCCCTTATCAGATAGATGGTTTGCTGATAATTTTTACCTTTCTGAAAGTCATCTTCTCACTCTCTTGTTTCCTTCATTGCATGAAGCTTTTCAGGTTATTGCAACCCTAAGTGTCTATTTTTGCTTTTGTTGTCTTTGTCTATGTTTTTCATGTCATATAAAAAGTTTTTCATGCATATATATATGCATTCATGCATATATAATGCAACATTATAAGCAATGTTGAGAAGTTCTTGTTTGTTTTCTTCTAGTAGTTTTACAGTTTCACATCTTACATGTAGGTTTTTATTTCACTTCACCTTGATTTTTGTATATGATGTGAGATAAAGATATGATCTAATTTCTTCTGCATGCAGCTATACCACTTTATCCAACACCATTTATTGAATAGACTGTCCTTGCACCATTGTGTGTTCTTGGCACCTTTGCTGAGGAACAATTGTCTACAAATGTGCGCATTGATTTCTGTGCTCTCTATTCTGTTCCATTGGTATGTATTCTGTTTTTATGCCAGTACCATGTTGTTTTAATTACTATAGCTTGGCACTGTATCTTGAAACCAGAAAAAATGGAGTAAAGGATGCATAAATTGTTTATTTTACCAATCACAATAAAAAGACAGAAGTCAGGAAATAGGGAGTGTAGAAAGAACTTTATGCTAAGAACAAAAATGAGCTGGTATTTAGTTCAGGCTCTACCACGGGACTAACCTGTGATCTTCTGCCAACCACAACCCATCTCTGGAAATCATAGTAAATAAAAATGCTAACATGACAGGATGATTTGTAAGCTGCCTTGCAACTCTATGATTTTGGCTATAATCCTATGAAAGATTATAAATATCAATTGTTTCATTAAACATAAATCCCAAATGAAAACAGGAAATGCAAGTATATTAATACCTACAAAATAGACAATCAAAAAAACAAGAAATTCACTCCATTTATGTATGATTTATCAATATGTATGAATGCATTCTACTGTCATGTACAACTAATGAGAGAAGAATGGAGGAACTTTAGATTATGTAGAGGGAAATGAGAGGGAGGGCTATGAAAAATGGTGGAATGAGACAGACATCATTACCCTATGTACACATATGATTACATGAATGGTATGAATCTAAATCATGCACAACCATAGAAACGAAAAGACGTACCCCATTTGTGTACAATGAATCAAAACACAGTCTGTAAAAATTTAAAAAATACAAAAAATAATTGGAATAAAATTTTAATTTTTTAAAAAATGAATGTAACTGGCATTGTCAGGCAATATCTCCTCTAATGATTAAATATGAACTTTTTCCACATACACATTCCAAAAACTTGTCAAACTGCACAGTTAATTGCTAAGTAGATGGCTTGCAAGTGCATGAAAGGAAGGAAGGAAGGAACAAATGAACGAAGGAAAGAAGAAACTAAAGAAGTGAGAGGAGAAAGCAGGGAGAGGAGACAAAAGTGATCCTTCAGAGAAAGCATTAATGTCTTTGGGGTATAAGAGGTCCTTGCTGCTGGTGATAAGCTAAAGGAATCCTGAAACAAAGAAAACTGATCCTGAAAGAGCTTTCCTCCGAATTCCATGTCACAAAATGCTTTAGTCAAGAGATAATTATATTGACATATAATAATTGCACATAGTCATGTGGTACAGTGTGATAAGTTGATACATGTATACAAGGTGTAATGATCAATCAGGGGAATTAGAATTTCTACCTCCTTAAATGTTTGCAATTTACATCATTTCTTGGATCTTCAGCGTCCTCTTTTCTCATTCTTTATAAAATATATGATGAATTGTTGTGCACTGTGGTCAACCTACAGTGCTGCAGAACAAATGAACATTCCCCTCCTGTGTAGCTGTACCCATTATCCAATTACCTCCCCTTCCCCAAGCATCCTAACCGCTAGTGATCGCTATTTTTCTCTTTGCTTCTATGAAATCAAGTCTTTTAACTTCCACAAATGAAAGTGATTATGCACTATTTGTATTTCTAGGCCTGTTCTATTTCATTGAACACACATACCATTCTTCATTTATGGGGTGGGGGTATTTTTAAAAAGCTATCTGAAATAAATGAGCTAAGGAACTGAACAGACAGTTCATAGAGGAAGATATACAATTGACCAACAAATACATGAAAAAATGTGCAACTTCTCTAGCAATTAGAGAAATGCAAGTCAAAACTACCCTCATATTTCATTTCACTCCAATCAGAACGACAATTATTAAGAATACAACTAACAATAAATGTTGGTGAGGATGTGGGGAAAAATGTACATTCATACATTGCTGGTAAGAATGGAAAGTGTTGCAACCATTATGGAAAGCAGTATGGAGAGTCCTAAGAAAACTTGGAATGGAACCACCATTTGCCCCAGATATCCCACTCCTTGGTTTATACCCAAAGGACTTAAAATCGACATACTACAGTGATGCAGCCACATCAATGTTTATAGCACCTCAATTCACCATAGCTAAAATATGAAACCAACCTAGATGCTCTTTGACAGATGAATGAATAAAGAGAATGTTATATATATACATATATATATAAACACACACATATATATATACGTATGTATATATATGCATACATATATATATAATGGAATATTACTCAGTTTTAAAAAAGAATGAAATGATGGCATTTGCTGGCAAATGGATGGAGTTAGAGAATATCATGCTAAGTGAAACAGTCAAACTCAAAAAACCAAAGGCTGAATGTTTTCTCTGATATGTGGCTCCTAATTCACAATAAATGGAGGTGGGGGGATAGGGAAGAATAGAGTTATTTTATATTACATAGAGGGGAATGAAGGGAGGGGAAAGAATACGGGGGTAGGAAGGATAGTAGAGTGAAACAGATATTATTAGCTCATGTACATATGTGACTGCATGACCAATGTGATTCTACAATATTTATAATCAGAAAAATGAGAAATTACACTCCATTTATGTATGATCTATCAAAATGTATAAATACATTCTCTTATCAGGTACAACAAATTAGAACAAACAAAAAAATTAATTAAAAAAACTATCTGTGCAGTCAATTTGGGAACTGCTATCCCAGATATACTTGGGGAGAACTTGGGAAATAATCAGTGCATGGAAAGGAATTGAATGAAGACAATGACAACATTACCAAACAAAGAAGGAAAACATTTCCAACTAGTAATGTGTATAAACAGGGAAGAAAAAAAGATGAAAGGAATCAGAAATACACAAATTTTATTAATCTGGGCAATGTACATAAATAAATGTATATTGCATTTTCCCTGTTGTTCTTTTTAAGTTTAGAACTTTTAACTGTAGTATTTTGAATAATACTTCAAAATATATATAAAAATTGACACCCTAAGACAGGATACTGCCAGAAGTAAACACAGCAGAGATCTATCATTTTAAAATCTGTGTACTTGCCTGGTGATCCCAGCAGCTCAGGAGACTAAAGAAAGAGACTGCAAGTTCAAAGTTAGCCTCAGCATTATAGCCTCAGGTCCTAAGTAATGTAGTGAGACTCCATCTCAAAGTAAAAAGTAAAAACGAGCTGGGGATGTAGCTCAGTGGTTAAGGGCCCCTAGGTTCAATCCCTGATACCAAAATTAATTAATTAATTAATAAACTGTACACTTGCATACTGTTCCAATTTATTTCAAAACATGTGCACCATTTGCAAAATGTTTCCTGTGTAAATGCATTTCTTTTCTTTCTTTTTTTTTTTTTAACATAATAGGATTAAGTCCCATGTACCCACTTTTAGCCTGGGAACTTTCGGTCAATATGATTTCCTACCTAACTGCCACATGCTGCAGCTACTTTAGGAGATTTCTTACCTTTCAAGCTGCTCATAGCTGATTTTAATATAACATCTCAAAGCTGTGGGTTTAGTGGAATGGGATATAAGGACCAAGCTTAATGTGCATCCTCCCAGGACTAGAGAGACCATCTTCCACAGCCCAGCAACTGTGCTTTAGAGAACTTCTCCACACCTATCATCTGTCCCATTGAGATCTTTGCTTTTCTATTGTTCATACCACAGGAATTAAATAATTACAGAAAGAATTCTTAACCCTGCTAATGAGAAAATGAAATGGGAGGGATGGGCATAGGGACAGACACCTGAAGTGCATCTCAGCGGTCTTTGTCATGCTACCTGGAAAGGGAAAAATAAATTACGTATTAATTAGATTCATGCAAATGTATTTTACATATCAGATCCTATCAAAGAAGAAACAAAAACAATACACTTAAACTGGTAAAAAGAATTGAAAAATAAATGTGGATACTGGTACAATGTCAATTTTGGCAGTAAAATTTTTTCCATCCTCAGAAATAATTTGAATGGGTAACACAAGTCATAAAACAATATACACTTTGGTCCAGTAATCTCACAATTGGGAATGTATCCTAATGAAAAAATAATCTTAAAATATACAAACAGAAATAGCAAAAAGTCCAGAGGCAGCCCAAATGCCCATGGGAATTTGAAAGGTAAATTTTAGTGTGTCAGCTCAATAGACACATGCATCCTGAACAGTCAAGGTCTTTCAAGCGTTGTGTTGATGCTAAGAGATGTTGATCTGAAATCATCTGAGCAGGAAGAGCCCTTAGTAATAACTGAGGTCATACTTCAGGATGCTCACTATCAGTTGTGTAACTTACCCGTGCAGATCCCAAGACCTGAACTTGCAATTGCTCCTTCAGATTATGCTGGAGCCCAGGCTTGGTTTGCGGGCTCTCCTCTCCATGGCAAGCTCTTCGCCAGTTCATTATCTGACTGAGTTTCTGAGGTATCAGCAGATAAGTTGCACTGTCTGTCCAGAAGAATAAGGAAAGAACCTCTTAGAGTTCCCTGTGGTCCTGGCCAGCTGGAATTCAAAAGAATATTCCAGAACACGAGTTTACTGCTGGGCAGAACCAGGCACTACTAACTCCAGTCACCTTTTTCCTGCCTGCTGCCCTGCTTGACAAAGTCACTAACAGAGAAAGGAAGTGTCAAAGGAAAACTGAACCAGAGTTAAACAGGGAAGGAAAACTTTATTCTAGGCTGTCACACTAGGGTAGAGAGATTGAACTCAATCCTCCACTGAAATGAAAGGAAGGAAGTTTCTAAGCACTGGGATGAACCAGTGGAAAAGTTGTAGAGGGCATTAGAGGAGAGCTTGGCCTCTCATTTGCTAATTGGCACTTATTGAAGTTAAGTTCCTACTCTCTGGCAGAGACTGAGAGGAAGAGATGCCATTGCATTTCAAAGAAACTGTGCTCAGATCCTTAGCAAAGACACTTGGGGTTGTAAAATGTTTTACAACCGGCAAGAGATAGAGAAGATTTATACCTCAGAGGCTGAGAAGTAATTTACAATTGTGTTTTCTAAAGTAAATAAGAAAATGGAGGGCAGGGGCTTGTAACCAGGAAGGAACATGTCTAAGCTTTGTCAAAATGAATGTAACCAGTAAAGTTTGTCTGGGTCAGGAGAAAACACCCATGAGAGGGAAGCTGTCTGAGATCACCTTTGTTTTGGGAACCAGAGAAGAATTCCATATTTCTGGACTGCCAGGTATTAATAGTGGTACTGTGTTTTTTAGTTTTCCATCACCCTGCAAAAAATTCAACTCAAAATGGATCAAGGACCTAGGAATGAGACCAGAGACCCTGCACCAAATAAAAGTAGGCCCAAATCTTCATCATGTCAGCTTAGGACCAGACTTCCTTAATAAAAAACTCCCAAGACACAGGAATAAAAGTGAGAATCAATAAATGGGGTAGATTCAAACTAAAAAGCTTTTCCTCAGCAAAGGAAACAATCAGCAATGTGAAGGGAGAGCCTACAGAGTGGGAGAAAATCTTTGACACATACACATCAGATAGAGCACTAATCTCCAGAATATATAAAGAACTCAAAAAATTTTACCCCAAGAATACAAATACAAATACAAATAATCCAATCAATAAATGGGCTAAGGAAATGAGCAGACACTTCACAGAAGAGAATCTACAAGCAATAAACAGGTATATGAAAAAATGTTCAATATCTCTAGTAATAAAAGAAATGCAAATCAAAATATCAAGATGATCAAGATATCATCTCACCCCAGTTAGAATGTCTATTATTATCAAGAATACAAGCAATAATAGGTGTTGGTGAGGATGTGGGGGAAAAGGTACACTCACACATTGCTGGTGGGGTTGCAAATTGGTGCAGCCATTCTGGAAAGCAGTTTGGAGAGTCCTAAGAAAACTCAGAATGGAACCACCATTTGACCCAGCTATCCCACTCCTTGGCCTATACCTAAAGGACTTAAAATCAGCATACTACAGTGATGCAGTTTTCCATCACTATGACCAAAATATCCAGTTTCCGAGATCTCAGTCCATGGTCAGCTGACCCATTGTAGAACCATGGTGGAAGGACATGGCAGAGGAAGGCTCCTCAGTTTATGGCAGCCAGGAAGCAGAGAGAGAGAGGAGCCAAAGCAAGGTTTAGTCCCCAAGGGCATACTCCCAGTGACCTACTACCTCCAACTATGTCAACATGCCTACAATTGCTACCCAGTTGTCTAGTCAAATTATTAACCCATCAAATGAATTGATTCACTGAAATGATTACAGCACTTAGGATCTAATCATTGCCAAAAACTTCACCTCTGAACCTTACCACAATGGGGACCATGTTTTTGACATATAGCTTTTGGGAGGACGTTCCAGATCCAAACCATAAGAGGTGCCATTGCTGTCATTAATTTCACATTGTATTTTAATGGCAAATATATTTTTGCATGGTTACTTTTTATTAATTATATCTGTCATGGGTCATGTGAAAGCAGACTCTGGGAAGTTGACCATAGGACAGAAATTTGTGTGCAGGAAATTTAGTAGGAGTATTCTGAGAGTTAATCCCTGTCAGGGAGCAAAGAAAGCAGGGAAGGGCAGAAGGAGAATTTGAGATGCAATGAATCATGACAAAACTTCAATCAACCCCACTGGCAATTTTGAGCTGGGAAGGCTGAGCAGAGTGGTCCTTTCTGAGGATGAGGTACTCAGACTGTTCTATGCTCACTTGATAAATCATGGGATTCGAGTTCCATCCACCTGACCTGGAAAGGGGACTAGCTTTGGATGAGGCAGATTTCTTCAGCTGAGGAGGAAGAACTCAACTGCAAGGTTTCAATTGCCACTACTCCTAGCAAATGAAGGAACGTGTCACTCTTAGAATGGGAGAATATGAATTCCATGCCTCAGTTCCCTCTTGCACATCCCAGGTCCAATACCTCCTCTGAGAAACACTGTCCCTGACATCCAGCCTCAGCCATCCCAGACTCTCATGATCCTAACTATAAATTTATAAGCTTTACATTGATAGTCTCTAGAAAATATCCTGTTTATTTTTTGTAGATGTTTGCTTTGTTTCTGTCCATCTCTGCCACATTTATTCCTACATTCCCAAATCTTAATATGTTTTATGACTTATAGTAAATAATAACATTTGCCAAATACAAATACATTAAATGCTTTCTGTGTACTAATAATTAGAAAGGTCCAAGTGAAACTTCCATCCTCTCTCAGAGGAAGCTCATCTTTGGAAAACTCTTCCTATTGGGTGTTCTTTCCTATAGGGCAAACATTTTTATGAAACTTTCTTCCTCTGTGGCATTTACAAAGATTCCTAGAATTTAACTGGTATTCTTTAGAATTTTGTTGAATTAATAAAATAATGAATGAGATAATAAATTAATCATTTTTAACTCTGTCCACTGGAACCATTCATAACCATTCATGAAATGAATCAAAAACTCCTCTTTATAATAGCTAATTATTCCCTGGAGCTCCTAGCCAGTTCTTATTTAATCTCTCCTTCTAGTCATTTCTTAGATGAATAGTTTTCAAACTCCTTCAATACCCTGTCCTTTCTTTTGGGCTAAGATCAACATGCTCTAGGAACTTACTCAAGATTTATCGATTTGTGTTTTTCTTTAACAACTAAGGGAGAGGTTCTTCAAAAACAGAGACTTTGGCATATTTTGATCTCTAATCTTCACACTTCCTAGTTTAGAACTTTGTAATAATGCACATCATGGGTGCTCAATAAATGTTTAAAATGAAGTTGTTGGCCCTTTTCAAGACTGCAAGTTGATAAAGTCTCACTAAGCTGATTAAGTTTCTGTGACTATACTTCTTCCCCTTTTCTTTTTTCCTGTAGTCATTTTTTTTTCCTTTTTCTCTTTTATCTCTGTGTGACTTACCTCAACAAAAAGTTCTCCCCTTCCCAGTATCTAATTAAGGTCTTCTAGCAATTGCATTAATTGTCAGGAGACACCCTATGCCTTAGGTCATCCTTTGCCCATAAATCTTTCAATTTTTACAGTGAGTAATGGGATTCATAAGAGAAAACAGAAGAATCAGCAGACAAAGTTAGAGTGTATGTGGGAGGGCAAGAGCATGAATGTGGGCAACCGGTGGAACTAAAACTGAAGAACACATGCTGCAGAAAGAATCTATAGCTTAATTACTAATACTCTGCATATTGAATGCAAATGGCCTCATTCCAACAACTCTGGAAATAATTTGCACAATTCATTAGTCCATAAAAATCTACCATTTACCAGCTGTGTGTGTCACCATAATTACCCCTGAAATGTTTTTTTTCCTAGTTCTTCTGCTTTGTCTATGTATTAGTCCACACTCTGTAGCAGAAATTGGGTTTAGTATCAGGCATTGAATTATAGATAAGTCAGGCATAATCTGAATTTCTGAGATTCCATTCTAATGTGGAAAATAGACAGTAAACACAAAGCTACACAATCAATTAATTAGAATGGTGATTGATGTTTCTGGTTAACTCCAGGCATATATTATCTTTGAATATTATCAATTCTTCATTTATTGAATACCTACCTATGTCCCATACTTTGGATGGTGGCTTATTAAATTCATATAACAGCCTTAGCAAGTGACTATTAGCTTACCATTTTATAGATGATAATCTGATTCTTAGAATGTAATAAATAATATTCATATAATCTAACATATACTGATTTTTTTGATGTAGCATATCCTTATATACACTATGTCATTCACTTTCATAGTCATCCTATGAACATGAAAAATCTTAGAGAAATAAGATACTTTTCCAAATTTACACTAACATAAGAAAGGCAGGGTTTAATTGCTGCCAGACCCTTGTTCTGAACTCCAGTGTATGCTAAAGATATTTGTGAAATTGGAGACTTAGAGAGGCAGAGTCACAGGTCCAGGACCACACAATTGGTAAATAGAAGAAGATGTAAACCCAGCTTGTTTGATTATAAAATGCAGGTCTTTCCTACTGAACGTGGAGGATTTATTTCATTAAACTGGGCCCTGAGGGTATCTTGATTTGGGATACAAATACACCTAATTTTTTTCCAGGATAGAGCCAGGCTTGTCCCTCAGGCAGAAAAGGAAATAGATATCCGCTGCACTCTTCCCAGTCACTCCTACCCATGGGATAGGCTTGCCTTCCTTTTCTGCCAATTCTTCTGCCTCCCTTCCCTCCAGGCCCTCTGTAAAACCGTGCTCCTCTGCCAAACCTTCACCCATTATGCTGCAAGCTGATGCACTCTCCCTACTCTGCATCCCCCAGGATTACCAACTCCAGGGCACTGCATTAAGCTGCTTTCATTTATGAGCTGCTCGAGAAGGTTACTGAGTCATTTTCATGTATGCATGCTCTTTCTTCTCATTTCAGCTACATGTCCCTGCAGGATAGGAAAAGAGATCTTTATGGTTTTTGCTGTGGCCTCCACAGAGCCTGATTCAATGCACAGTGGGGTTAATTAAGATACCCACCTACCCTGTAAATATTGGTGTAAACTGAAGGTAAAGGGCAGAAGACTGAGGGACAAGAAGACAAAGTGAGTACTTGCAGATTTTGGTCTTGGGGGAAAAATAAAAAAGGAAAGAAAATTAACTTTTAGACTGAACATAAGATAGAAAATGTGGCACCCATTGGGAAGAGTCAGACAACATCCCAGAAGTATGTACCTCTTCCATGCACAGCTAGGGGACATGTCAGGGAAGTCCTGGTGAAGATAGCATTTGTATTGAACTTTAAAGAATGGTAGTGACTGGGCATTTAGAAAAGGGAGGATATTGAAATGGAAGGAACAAGAGAAACACTGACCCTGATGGGGAAATTGCAGCCATACCTGCAGAAGGGAGCATGTTCTCTTTATCTGACCCACTGGGGACAGCAGTGTTTCCAGGGGAGAAATGTTTGAAGGAAAGTGGATTCTGGATGGGGGAGCTCTGGAATAGCATGACTTGCAGTTCAGAATCTAATCTGCAGAAAATGGGGGACCACAAGAGTTCTCAGTGTCAAAGAGACAGGATCAGAAATGTGATTTGGGGAAATTCAACATCTTTAGTGTTGACAATAGATCAAGGGGTGCATATTGCAGCAGAGAAACTAGTTAGCAGGCAGTTCTTGTGATCAAAAAGAAAGAACAAAGGTCTGAACTGGGGTGAAGTTGGTATAAAGAAAGTGGAGAGGGTTGAAGGCTTCATGGAGGCCATATGCACACGGCTGACCAGATGTTCTCACATAGTGGCGAGGGAGAGGGAAGAATAAATGAATGCAGGGTCAAATTCTCTAATCTGGAGGCTGAGAATGGCAAGGACTAACATTTAGTGGATGCTAACTCTGTTCCAGGTACTGTGCTAAGTATATGAGACCAGGCCTAGCTCTTGAATTTTTACACAGCAGCATTGACGTTGGCAGAAGCTATGAAGGTAGATACTGCTACATGCCTCATTTAATAGTGATAGTAGCAAAGACCAACAAAAGGTAAAATATAATTTGTTCAAGTGCACTTAGCTAGTGAGAGACAGAGCTGCAATTATGAACCCATGAGTTTTGTCTGTTCAGCCCACCTGCTTCACCTTAAGGCCCTGATGTTGTTTTAAACAGAGAAACAATAAACACAGGACCATCGTGAGTGAGTATGGGTGAGAGGACAGAAGTAGAACAAGAAATATCATCAGAATGTGCAGAGCATGAAGTAATTCAACCAGGAAGATATAATGAGAAAAAGGTTCCTTACTGAAAGCTAACTCTATGCCCCATACTGCAAAATGTACTTTAGATGATTTTGCTTTTTTAAATTGAGCCTATCTAACTATTATGAGGTAGAAGCTACTATTGTTAATCTATTTTTTGCAGATGAAGAGCAGGGTCAGACTGAGTGAGTAACTTGTTTAAGATCACACAGCCCCTACACAAGAGATCCAGAGATTGAGCCTAGGGCTCTATGTCAAAGCCTATGTCCCTAACCATTATACACACTGTGCCCATTGTGATCAAGAATCAAAAAGAAGGAGGACTCAGTAATGGTCACTTATAAGATCACTAAAAGGTAGTGTTGCCCTCCTAATTTATTCTCCTCTCTGTAAAGTTTGAAGATACATGGGTGCATTGATATGAGTACTAGAATGACAGGCATATGCTATAATTTTCCCAGACAAAAGGAAATAGGCATTCTTCAAAAGAACAGTATTGGCAGAGCTGTGAGACTGGAAGCCAGAGAGCAGTTGGTTGAGAAGAAAATCGGAGTTAAGTAGGAAGAATAAATTGACTTTTTCAAAAATTTGTTGTCATAAGTAGCTAGGGAGGAAGTCTGGGCCTGCCTGACCATGAGCAGTGCTGGTACAGAGACCCACAGTGGGCTCTCTATAAATATGTAACAACTTGCTGGCAGGGGCCAGAAAGGGGATGCTTTCTTTCCTTTGCTTTACCTTGCTCATTTTCTAAGACAGAGGGACAGTGAGCACATGTGAAGGCAGAGGAGAAGGACTCAGAAGAAAGAAGGAGATGGGTAATGCAAATGTGAGAGTGGAAAACAGAATAAAGGGTTGGAGAGTTTCAAGTATTCAAGAAAAGAAATTTGCTTGGATAAAAGAGAAAAGTAATGCTTTTTTTTAAAGGAAAACTGAAATGCTTGTAGACATACATGCATAAGGAAGATGGCTATGTAGCAGGATGTGTCCAGGTCTCTTGGCAAGGATTGACTGACCACAGTCACCATCAAGGTCTCCCTGGCAGGTGTGAATTGTATGTCTGCAGGGTTCCAGGCAACTGAGCAAACACTCTCAGGCAAGCTGGGCCCTGCTTTGCAGATGTATCTCAAGCACAGTGATTATTTCAGCATGAAGAAGCCTGCAGGAGGGCAAGATCCCAGGACCAGACTTAAGATGCCTGGACTACATCCCAGTCGGATCACTGATGGACTGGGAAGACATTGAACAAGACAGTTTGCCTTGCAGAGTCAGTTTTCCCATCTGTCAAAAGGGAAACTGAACCAGTTCAGTGGTTTTCACGTGCCAACAGGTTCATACTGGACTATGATGACACAGGTTTATTTATTTATTTCAATGATAATGACAACAATGTAGCAAAAAGTAAACATCAGATAAGTGTGTGACTTGCTGAATTTTCATATAAGGAACTGATGTGGCACTAGGGATGACCTAGAAGCTCTCCTTCCCTTATTCCCTGTAAACACCCCCATCTACCCCCATCTATCCCTTGAGGATAACTCACTACACTGACTTCTATCGGCAGAGAATCCTGTCACCTGTTCCCATGTTTTCTATAAATGAAACCACACAGTAGGAGTCATTTTGTGTCTGGCTTCTCTCACTTAGCACTACTTTCTTGTGTTTTATTCACATTAGAGATTATGATGAAGATTCAATAATACATGCTTTAAAATTAGGGAAAAAAAGAAATGTATTTTAAAGCTAAACTTATGAAAATAAATGGTTATCCTTTCATTTGACATTATGTTCTTTCCAGCTTTTTGATGATAAAATATTCTTTCCTTTTTGAAGATTGTTAATTGCTGGGAGCTTGTTTTGCTACTTTTTAAAATTTTTGTTTTCATTTTAACATTCCAAAAAAATGTGACTAGGCTTAAAAATCCCCATGCTCCCTAAGTTTCTTGGTTCTAATTTATAGGCTATCTTTTCAGATCCTGGGTGGTGATTAAAGAAAACTTCACTTGTCAACTCATGTAGGTAGATTCTCAGAGGCACCCATAAAACCCATAATCCACATCCATAAATAGCAAACAGTATCAATTTCCTCAGGTCTTATCAGAAACCCTTAGGATTTTCAGAAAGTGTGAGCGAGGATTGGACATGTGATCCCTAGGAGACAAGAGACAGAAATCAAACAGGTGGTTGCCTTACACACAATGCTCAGGAGAATTCGGGAAAAGGGTGCATGTGCCCTGAACTACCAGTCCTCAAAGAAAGCCTCATCACAAGGGTAGACTTCAAAGAAAATATAGGTGCTCTTACCAGGCATTCAGCCTACAAACATGATCTGGAAAACAGGATCATTTTAGTGGTTGTTGAAATAGCATGCATAGTTGCAAAGAGAAATCACATCATACAAGCTCATACACACATAGACAAAGAAAGGAGAAGGAGTGGGCCAGAATGTTCAGTTTTTGAGGAGTATCTGGTTGGAGTGATGGGGATGGAAACTTCCATCACTGTCAGTTCACGAGAGGAGCTTCCTGCTGGGTGGAATTCAGAATGTCCTTTCCCAAGGAACTCCATTTCATATTCAGCCTCTTTCCTTGAGGAAAGCAATTATAGGACAATTCTACTTTTAAACAAAAGCAGTTTGAGGCTGTTTTCCATTACTAGCTGGAAAGATGCAGCAACCAAATCATTGAAAATAGATGATTATCACTTTACAACTGATAAGAGATGCACTGTGTCATGGTTTGGATGTGAAGTATCCCCCAAAAGCTCACATGTGAGAATGCAGGAAGGTTCAGAGGAGAAATGATTGGGTTGTAAGAGTCTTAACCCAATCAGTGAATTAATCCCTGATGGGATTAATTGAAGTGGTAGGGTGTGGCTGAAGGAGATTGGAATTGGGGCGTGACTTTGGGGTATATATTTTGTATCTGGAGAGTGGAGCCTCTCTCTCTCTTTCTGATATGAGCCACCATGCAATTCCACCATGATGTTCTGCCTCACCTGGAGCCCCAAATAATGGAGCCTGCCTTCTATGGACTAAGACTTCTGAAACCATGAGCCCTCAAATGAACTCTTTCTCCTCTACAGTAGTGCTGGTCAGATCATTTAGTCACAGAAGCAAAAAAGCTGACTAAAACACTGTAAATGCAGCTTTTCCAAAACCCGTGTTGTATAAGGCAAGACACACACATACACACACACACACACACACACACACACACACACACAGCGCTTTTGCTTTTAAATTTGCTTTCAGAAGGGAACAGTGGTTAATCAGTGATTACTTTCCTGCTGGCTTGGATCCAACACCTCCCTTTCCCTGTTTCCATAGCATCTCCATCTCCGGTTTGGATGAATTCTCCCAGGTGTAAGACCTGAGCAGAAGGCAAGTCCAAGCCCTCTCTGCCCAGCGACCCCTTGTGAAAGCCAAAGCAAGCCATGATTTTTTGTTTTGTTTTGTTTTTCTCTTCCATTTCCTGGAAAAGCTCAAACGTGGTTTGGAGACATAGTCTTAATCAAAATGGATATCGAATCAAATAGGACTTTGAATTTTCATCAAATTTTCCTAAGAGTAAGGGAATGTAGGAAATTAAGAGGTGCACAAATACTACTATCTCTTTGGTAGAATTTTAGCTGTGATTCTTGCTGTTCCATCCTAGTAGCTAATGATTGCTTGCATTATATTTTTTAAAAATCTCTCTTCCCACCATTAAAAAAGTACATAAACACACACTTTTAAAGTAAATCATGTATCACTTATTTATTATTATTAATATTATTTTCAGCTTTACTGGTGCATAGTTGACAAATCACAATTGTACACATTCAACAGGTAAAATGTGATTTTTTTTTTCTTTTTGACACTGGAGATTGAACCCAGGGTCTCTTAACCACTGACCAACATCTCCAGCCCTTTTTATTTTTTATTTTGAGACAGGGTCTCAGTATAAAACTAAGGACCTTGCTAAGTTTCTGAGGCTGGCCTCAAAGTTGTGATCCTTCTGCCTCAGCCTCTGGAGTTGCTGGGATTATAGGCATGCACCCTATGTTTGGCTAAAATATGTTATCTTGATATCATATATCCTTACCACAAAAGTGGTAACTCTGAAAAGTGAAGGGTATATTAACTATCTTGATTGTATATTTCATTTTTTCATTAGAATAAACAACATTTCTTTGACTTGTAAACAAGCACAATCTGGCTGTGTTGACATACATGACCACATATGCACCCAGTACACCTTGATTTTTCAAAAGTGAAGAGCATATTTTCCTTTATATATTTCTATTTTGTGAATGGCATAAATCAAATGTTTGGCAAATCAATAAGCTGCCCCTGTCTGACATTGCCAACAGGCAAGAGAAACAATTAGACAACCTCACAACCCCAGAGTTCAAAGCTAAGTATGATGCTTCCAGAGAGACAGACAGAGGCATCTTAAAATCTCCTAGAGTGAGAGGGTTTCAAATAATATAGTTTTGATATTGAAGTATGAGAAAAGAAAAAAATTGTGCTGTTTTTCTGTTTCAGGAGATGCAATTCACAATGCCATTATTTATTTTATACAACCACAGAAAGAATCCATTTTTAATTAATTCACATTGTCTTCACATGGCAATGAGGGAAGTTACTTCTAATTATCATTGGTTCTACTCATACACATTTGTCCTATCATCCCATGTGACATAGTGCAGAGGATGAATTCCAGGAGGGAGGGAAGGCAATGCAAGCCCATCCACTTACTCATAGGACATTTCATGCACTGATGCCCAAAGACACCATTGTGGGAGTTAAATTTCCTCTCTGCCATTGAACATTGACATTTGTGTGTCTCGAAGTCTACATTCCTCGACTCCTGAGGAATCCTTAAGGTTCTGAATTTGATTGCACCTGGCTGTGATCACATTTTTTTTTTTTTTTTATAAAGAAACACAGATGGTCTTCCTTACTCCAACACATCCAGCTCATCGGTAGAGTCAGAATCTGAAAATGGCGAATGCCCAACTGAGAAAGGCTTCAACTGGAGGCAAACAGAGAAGCTTATGGAGTCAGACTGCCTGGTTCTAAATACTAGTTTAGCCACTCGGTAACTATACAACTTTGTGTGAAACACTGAATTTCTCCACAACTAAAAATGTCACAAATCTATAAGTAAAATAGAGCTCCTAGTGGTACCCATACCATAAGTCTGCTGTGAGGAAGTAAATGAAATCATTGATGTGTACCTTTGGAAGAAAGCCTGGCACATAATATATGCTAGATACAAGCTCACTTTTGTTCTTCTTTAACACAGGAACTTTCTAGAGACCTCTATGTTCATGTTTACAGTGGTCTCAATGGACCCAAATGGCCCTGATGCCAGCACTGTCCCTCATTTGTTATATGAAGGTGATGTAGATGATCACCTACCATGCCAAATTCTCTTCCAATGAGGTTCCATGGATGGTGATGAGCTGCACTGATACCACACTCTCCCCACCTGGTTGCTATGGAGTCCAGTGCGGCAGAGTGGTAGGCAGTGGATTTAGGACTCTTCTGGGAAAGGAAAGAGAGCACAGCATTCCAATTGGAAGGTCATTAGCACAGAGAATGAGAGACAGAGAAATCACAAAGAGTAAGGTGAACAGTGAAGATCTATACTCGTGCTCCAGGCTGGTGGGCCCTGCAGAGACGTCCATCGGAAGGGGGAATGCTTCATCAATTGGGACGAATGTGGACTTGTGTCATTTAGTGGTGAGCAAACTTGAACACTTAGGCAAATGTAGTAGCAATAGCCAGGTCCAGACAGAGGTAGTCAAGACTGGAAAATAATAAGATAATAAAATAAAAGAGAAAGGTGGGAAAATGAAACTGACCTCTTTATGCAGTTGTTTGCTGTATCTCATTTTTCCTTATTTTCACCATATCTTACAAGGCAGCATTATTAACCACCCTTTACTAAAGGATGAAATTGATGTTCAGAGACATCTAGCTAAAGTCAGATTGGCATGCAGTAGAAAAGGCCAAAACTTGGGTTAAGGTTTTTGTGACTCCCAAACCCATGCTCTCCCCAAATTACCTGGTCAGTACTTCTGGATCTCCCAGTGAACCACAAAGGGTCTGGGTAGGAAATCAAAACTGGATTTCAGAGAGAGAAGGTAATTCAGTAGCTTAGGCTCAAACCTTGTTAACAAGGCAACGGATTTTCTTAGTCACAGGCACAAGGGAATGACAGGAAACTCTTGGTAGAAAGAGGATTCAGAATTAGCTCATCACTCAACTACAGCAAGCTAATTCCTCCAGACCAAGAACTCCTCCCTTCCGGGCTTCGAAGGCATAATCAGGATCATGTAGTACCATCAGTTCTGTAATACTTTGGTGACACTCCTCATTGTAGTGGCCCTTACAGTCTATGAAAGGTGCTTTAGAGACGAGTGGGTTATTTACTTATATTTTAAAGACAAGTATGATTTCTAAAAAAAAAAAAAAAAAAAAAAGCTGGTGAAAGTCATTTGGAGCCTAGTATTGGTCTCAACCTGGGTTTTCCAGTTTTCAATTCTTTCTCTTTTTTTGTCCAAAATGATAGATACCAATGAAATGACAGTATTAATTTTCTTGCAACGTCTATAAACTTCCACTAACAATATAAACACAAAATACCAACCTTATTTACCTCACTCTACTAAGAACTATAAAAGATTGAGACAAGGGAATAAAATATTAATTTGTGTCTCAGTGGTATACAAACCCTGATGAAACATAAAATGCAAAAGATACAAGTAATTTTAATGGTAGTATTTAAAGTCTCCCAGGCTATTCCCATAATTGTAGTATTCAAACTCTTCCTGGATGTCTCCTATCAGTTATATGCAGCACAATTAAACACTATCCCAATTCAGCATTAGGAGACCCGAGGGGGCATATTTTATCCCTCGAACTGTAAATGTGAAAGGAAGCCTTATTTGTGAAGCCTTTGTCACTGTGGTTTTCAGGCAAACTGGAAAGCCTTATGAGAGTCCTACACTGCTCCTGTCCAGTCATGGAGGAGAGTGAGGATAGCACTGATCTGCTTTAATGGAGGAGGCTCCTGGCCAGTTACACAGGTCCCTGACCTCCGTGAGCCTCAGACTCTGATGCTGTATTGTACCAACCTGCAAACTTTGAATCTATAACCACTCAAGCTCCAAGGAGCTGCACCCAGTTGCACTCACAAACAACTGGTATCCTGAGGAGTTTTAATGACATTTTCCACAATAAGCAGAAATTTCGCATTTTGACCTATTTGAATTCAAGATGTTATCTTTGAATCACGGAATGTAAAAGCCACTGTCTACCACATGGCAATTACTGTGCTGTTGTAAGGAAACAATATGAATAGCTTCTAGAAAAAGCAAGAGACCCCATTTTTAAAGCATCTTAGATTCAACAAGAGGAGTGCATATAGCTAACACTCACTGACCATGTTCACTGGGCTGGTGTGTCTGGTATTTATCGCCACATTAATGCTGTGTGATCAACAGCCATAAAATACCAGTGTTATGCAATAGTCAACATGTCTTATATTTTAGGAGTCATAGGGTGGTTGAGCAATTCTACTGACCCACGCTGGGCTCAGTGGGCTCACTCTGTTTCGGCACTCAGTTACTCAGCTACACACCTGAGGAGTTTCTGCTCATCCTGCTCATCTTGGTTGGGCTCCCTCCTATTTGAAAGTTGTCAGGACATTGACTGATTGAGCGAAACACCTTCACTGTCTTCCTGTGCCAAAGTTTAGGCACATTAACCTATACTCATACTGGTGGTGGCAAATTTCAAAGAGAAGGTGGGCATGTCATACAAGCGATGTTTGAAGATTCTGCATGAATATCTATTAACCTTTTGTTGGTCAGGTATTTTATTGGTTATTTTATTAGCCTGAGCCCAGAATGAGCTTTACAAATAAAACTGAAATACTATCAGTTTTTCCTCTTCACACTCTCTTTGCTGTATTTTAACACTGAGCTGGAGATGGAAGTCTGCTGTCTCCATTAGGCTGGGTCCTCACTCTCCAGCCTCCCCATGCTGAACCTGCCAGCCTAACTCATGAACCTTACCTGCCTATCATCTACGGTCTTACAGAATATGCATGTGATTGAATCTTTATCATTATACCTTTAAATACCATTGGAGCTAACAACTACAGTAGATCCTTGAGAAAAGTCAAAATACCTTCCTCTCAAATGTAGCCATACGCCACAAAGCAAAGGTCTCTAGAGATATTGAGAAAAAGTCCCTCCAATTGCTTATAGAGAACCCTCTTGGGAAATCTGTAACTTGTCCCGGGGAAACTGAAATTTACCAATTGATGAGGAGCACCAAAGATAAAATCATGTTCAAGATGGTGATTACAATCTTGACTTCCTTTCAATAATGGGTCACAGTTTCACACAGTTCTGGAGTAGTGAGCCAAAGAAATAAATAGCCTACTAATCTGATTTTGTAATTTTAGCCTACTGGTCATTTTAACCAAATAATAATAATAATAATAATAATAATAATAATAATAATAAATAAAATAGATAAATTTTAAAATTATTTGTAGCAAAATGCGGAAGAAAATTTCCTTCAGGCCACATTTTTGCTGAATCATCCCCTTGAGATCTTGCATATTTCATAATTTTATTGTGATAGTCAGTCTTCCAAGGGATCATCTCACATAGTTAATACCTCTCTGACTTAAATGCTAACTAATGGAGGAAAAAAAAGTCCCAGTAGGCAAAAAACTTTAAAGAAGCAGGGTACCTAGACATTTTGCTTCTCATCCTTAACCAATTAAATAAGTGTTTGCTCTGAGGCCGCCTTGGGAAATGACAGGCTTAACAGTCTGGTGAACAAACAGTGGAATTGTTGTCACGGTTGAGTTACAGTCTCCTGAAACTCCAAATCAGCTGCAATTCAGGGCTCACATTTCTTGAGCAGGTGGGAAAGGAGGGACAATATCACACAGACAACCAAGTCCTGAAGGGAATGCTTCTGGACTTTTGAAGGGGGTGCCAAACAAGTGATGTTGTTGTTCTTAAATGTTCAAGGAATATAAAGTCTAATAAAGTAAATGAGATGAGTGAGCATGTATAAATCAAAGATATTCTTAAAATGATCTCCAGCAAACCAAAATGGATACTACTGATGTGAAACATCCTTCAAGCTTCCCTGGCTTGTTTACAAATATAACCTGAGAATTAGCGGAGTGTTCAAGTTCCACTCTGCTATTTAATTATAACACCACCCATAAGGCCCATAGATGCCCCAAGAGCCAAATAGGTACCTCTGCCTCATGAAGTAAACAAACTCTTGGAATGCAGCAAGTGTTTCCCTCTGATTGAAGGAGATGGCTTATTCCTGGCTCATCCTGCAACCTTGGCCCTGCTGTGTGACTTCTGATAGTCTTTTGCTTTTTGACCTTATGACCTACTTTAGTCTGCCTTTGGAATTTTTGTCTTTTGGCTTGTCTTCCTGTTTGAGCCTGTTTCTGCCTTGTGTTGACCACTTGCCCTGATTGTAATTCACAGCTCTACTCTCATTTGGGAGCTACCTATTCCTGGAACCCTGGACTAGGTCACTGAGCCTACCATCTCTCCAGTGCTTACATGCTTTACTGAATAGGGTTTCTAAATGTGTACCCTCTGTGTTTGACTGACATGGAACTCTGTGAGTGACCAGCAGCTTTTGTGGAAGGTTTATAGGCCACAGCACGACTCTATATGGAATATCTTCTAGGGTAGTTTCACCTTTGTCTTCTTCCATTGGAGAACTGTGCACATGATAAAGAATCCTGTCTCCTGTTTCCTTGATATTTCAGGAAATGAAGTAAAACAATCTGATATTTGCAATAGGCCAATGGCCCAGGGTTCCATCTGAAAAACTTCCATGGAGAAATGTCCAAATTGTGTTGTGGCGAAAAGCCACCTATATATCTCTTACCCATATCAATATCTCTCATCCTAAAATCCATCTTAAGGAACAAAGAACAGGAATGCCTTTTGCACAGAGTCCAGTAAAGAAAATAGAACCTACCAATGTTTTTTAATTTCCATCTTTATTGAGATACAATTGACATAGAAGTGTATGAAGTGCACAATGTGATGATCTGATAGACGTAAGTATGAAATCATTGCCATAGTCGAGTTAATTAACTAATTAACACATCCAACACCTTACATAGTTAGCTGTTTCTTTTTTGTTAACAATGATTAATCTACCCTTATAGCAAATTTCAAGCATGTAGTATTATCAAATACAATCACCATGGTGCACAGTACATTAGAACCCTAAACTTATTTATCTCATTACTAAAGTTTGTACCCTTTGACAAACAGCTGCACATTTCCTCAACCTCTGGCAATTGCCATTCTATTCCTGAGTTTATCGTTGTTGTAGCTTTAAATTTCACATGAAAGGGAAACGGCATACCATTTTTTCTTCCTCTCTCTGGCTTATTTCACTTAGCATAAAGCTCTCTGTGTTCATCTATGTTGGCAAAAATGGCAGGATTTCCTTCTCTCTTATGGCTGAATAATATTGTGTTTTCTGTGTGTGCATGCATTTATTTATACACATACACACACATCAAAGTTTTGTCATGAAAAGGTGTTATGTCAAATGTGTTTTCTTTACCTATTGAGATGACCCTATGGTTTTCAGCATTCATTCTAGACATATGGTGTATCACATTTATGTGCATATGTTAAATGATCCTTTTATTCCCCCAAATAAATACCATTTGATCAAGATGTTTAATCCTTTTCATAATAATATTATTGCTGACTTCAGATCTGTTAATATTTGCTTAACATATTTAGGTGCTCCATTGCTGGTTGCATGTATAATTAAATTATTATACTCTTTTATTACCTGAAACCTTTACCATTATTTAATAATCTTCTTTTTGTTAATTTTTTCATTGACATTTTATTTAGTCTAAGTATAGCTGCCCCCATTATTCTTGGTTTCTAATTGGCATGGAGTCTTTTTCTATCCCATCACTTTCAGTTTATGGTTTTTCTTTAAAACTGAAAATTGGAAGCATATATTTAGTCTTTTCCTTTCTTCCTTCTTTCCTTCCTTCCTTCCTTCCTTCCTTCCTTCCTTCCTTCCTTCCTTCTTCCTTCCTTTTTTCTTTCTTTCTCTCTCCCTCCCTCCCTCTTTCTTTCTTCTTTCTTTCTTTCTTTCTTTCTTTCTTTCTTTCTTTCTTTCTTTC
>JAJEJO010002221.1:134486-135976 GCA_020662805.1 Glaucomys volans | reverse complement strand
TTCTTTCTTTCTTTCTTTCTTTCTTTCTTTCTTTCTTTCTTTCTTTCTTTCTTCTTTGCATTATAGAATTTCACATTCAAAGTAACTAATGACAGGCAGATCAGAACTTGCTACTTACCACTTTGTTTATTGTTTGATGTTTGGTAATTCCTTTCTTTCTCTTTTGCTATCTTCCTTTGTGAGCTGATAGTTCTCTTAGTGGTTATGTCTTAATTCTTTTTTCTTTATCTTTGTGGATCTACTATAGGTTTTTGTTTATGGTTATTGTCATATAATAGCCTATTTTATCCTGATAATTTGAAGGACATAAAAATTGTACACTTTTAGCCACTCCATATCTTATGTTTTAATGTCACAATTCCATCTATGATGTATTTTCTATCCATTAACAAATTATTATAGCTATAATTATTTATAATACTTTTTTAATCTTTGTACAGAAGTGATTTATATACTACCAATATAGAATTAAATATTTTTAAATGGATTATATATTTACTTTACTGGAGAGTTTTATAGTTACATATGTTTTCATATTACTAAATAGAATTCTTTCATGTCAACTTGAAGAAATCACTTTAACATTTCTTATAATGTAGGGGAACTAGTGATGAGCCTCCCCAGCTTTTGTTGATCTGGGAATATCATTAACTTTCCACCATTTGTGAAGGACAATCTTGTTAAATATGGTATTCTTGGTTTGCAGAAGGTTTTCTTTTTTTTCTTTCAGTACACGGAATATATCATCCCACTCCCTCCTAGCCTGCAACATTTGTGCTGAGAAATTTACTGACAGATTATGATGGTTCCATTCCATGAGCTGAGTGTTTTTTCTCTTGTTGAGAAGCTAATCTTGACTTTAAGTGGCCCCAAACTTTCAGACTCAGGATGTCCATAGTTCTGAATTTTAAATATATGAAATATAGATAAGGTTGGCCATTACTCCCTTTTCCTCCTGATTGCCATGCCTTCTTCCCTGATTTATCATAATATCATCCTTGACTCTCTCATTTTTCTTTGTATTTGGACCAAAGTTAGTAGTTGAAAAGTCTGGCCTTCCTATCTATTAAAGTTATATCATGGGAAAGGGAAGAGCAAAACACTTCACTCTTACTTATCATAGTCAACCACGATGAGGATCTGCCCACCAGATATCGGTACCTCAGTACCAAAACCAGAGGGCCATCTTGGTAGCTCACATCCGTCTTTTTTAATGGACACATGAAGAACATGACTAGCATTTTTCCTCTGCACAAACAGAAATCTGTAATATTAGTAAAGTTTCAACAGTGTGTTGGAAACATCCCTAAACACCAGACACATAAAGGTTAACATCTCTCAACACTGCAGATAACACACAGATGGAGAGAAATACATCTGGGTTCAGCCTTTTGTATATTGGCTTTTGAAAACTCTACTGGATTTAAGCAACTAGAACTTTCTCTTTGTTTTGTTTGAATTTGTTTTAATAGTCAAACATATGCTACTGC
>JAJEJO010002221.1:71986-129486 GCA_020662805.1 Glaucomys volans | reverse complement strand
TGCTATGAAGCTAGTATGTACATCTTACAGTCTTTTAGGGGAACTTAACCATATTAGAATATTTCAATGAAGGCTAGAAAAGCATCAGAAACAATTATAGTAGCAATAGACATGGATGATACAAATGACTGCGTAATCTTACCTAGAACTTCAGTTATTTGCCTTGAATAATTTCATTTAAGTTTTACAGCAGAATTGATTCATGTTCTTCTTGACCATTTACAATAATAATATGTATATATGTATGTGTGTGTATATATGTGTGTATATATATATTTATATATATAATTCAGGAGGCATCAAGTAAATGGTCAGAAGATGGAAGGGATCAGAAGTGGCAGTTCATCTCTGTGCTCCTATGAGCTGGGAGTGAATTAATAATAAATGGTAGTGGGGTCACCAACATGGGAAATGGTTCTGCTCAAGACAATGCTGTCATGTTCCTGACCTACACCTTCTCTCTCATGGAGAAGTCATGGCACAAGTCCTTGATTTTGCTCAGAACGACTTATAGCAGAACATACGGGATTTGCATTTGATACCCAGGAATAACACTACAGGGAACGACATAGAATTTGTACTTGGCACACAGGCCTCAGTCAAGCAACAGGAAGGCCCAGATATCAGAAGCTTTTTGTATATTATTATTAATTAAAAATCCAACAATGAGGCCACAGGCCAGATGCATTACACTGAATAGTTCTATCCCCAGAAAATTTGTATGTTGAAACCCAGCCCCTAATGTGATGGAGTTTGGAGGTAGAGACTTCAGCAGGGGACTGGTAATTATTAGTGCCCTTATAAAGGAACCCTCAGAGAGCTCAGCTATCCCCTTCTGCCATGGGAGGGCACAGAAATAGGATGTGTGTCTATGAACCAGGAAGCAAGCCCTCACCAGGTATCCAATCTGCCAGCACCTGGTTTTAGACTTCCTGCTCTCCAGAACCATGGAAAAACAAATTCCTGTTGTTAATAAGCTGCCCAGTCTGTGGTAATTAGTTATAGCAGCACACACTGACTCAAAATACCAGAGGAGACTGTACTGTCCTGATCAAGTGCAAACGACCTGAAGTCATGTGTACACCTGTGCAGAGCACAGCACAGTACAGCAGCTCCTTACTGGCAACCCCCAAATCCTGCACCCCTAACTTTCACAATACATATTGCCATTTTCCAGACAATTGCCATGGCCTGAATCATAGGCATTTATCCTTTTTGACTCTTCTTTTCCTGCCTTCCTTCTTAGGTTCTCCAAGGTACCTTGTTACACATCCTAAAACCTGTATACTGAATCTTTCTATTTTAATCTATATTCATACATCTCTATAATTACCCTGCTAAGTCTTGTCATCAGAATTTCTTGCCTGGATTAACCCCCTATCTGTTCTCCTTGTCTCCATGATAAGAGGTCTGTCTGTATGTACAGTTTGCTCCACATTTACTGATTTTTAAGGAAGACAGGACCACCAACTTCACCACACATCTGGAAATAGAATGTAATACCTCCTGAGAATATTTACATGCAGAATAACCATTTGGAATGTTTTAACAGTTTTATAAAACATGATTCAAAGCAGGACAAATATAAAAGGCATAGTTAAAAATATACTACTCCTGATTTAGACCATTTACGGGTCATTGGACTTTCTTATAAAGGGACAAACTGGAAATACATTGGACTTTTCAGGACAAGAGGACACTATTACAATTACCTAACTCTACTGTTCAGTACAGAAATACCCATAGACAATGGGTGTGTCAATTTTTGTGTTCCCCTAAAAATTTATTTAGAAAAAAGCAGATGGCAAACCACATTTGTTCTACACACATAGTTGGCCTGTCCCTGAACTAGATCACTAGTCTCATATCCCCAAAAGTAAATGTATCCAATTGGTACCATCACATTCTCTCCTTAGCATGAACTCCAAAGAATACTTTTCCCCAAAGTGTGATGTCCAGATGAGCTTTTAAAAGTTCAAAACCACTGGATTGCTAAAGCACAGCATCATTTTAATATGAGAATCTTGGCCTTTGTGGGCTGACCTAGAAATCTAACCACTAGGGTAAATTCTGTTTCAAAGGCAAAATACATTGTAATCAAAGAAGAGAAAAAAAAAATCGAAATGCCATTGTTGTACAAGCTTTTGCAAAGGAAAAGTGGTGACTGCAGGTTCACCCTGAAATCTGGTGCACATCTCATGAAGCCTTTACTGTGATAGGGCACCTAAGAACAAAAAATTCAGAATCTATGCCAAATCATTAAAAATGCTTATTAGGATATTAGGAAAGAGTCTAATGAATAAAGAACAAGTTCTGCTCTGGAACTTTTTGAAAACATTGATGAATTTCAAGTTCTCCGTTGCTAACACTCTTCCTTTGTCTTTCACTCTTGGATTCTCTTTGCAGGTCTGAATCTCCATGTTGCTGATTCAGCCTTGTCTTTCTCTTTTTGTCTCTTCCTTTCTCCATTTCCCTATCTTGCTTCTCCTTCTGTCTCCCTTTGTTCTAAATTTCCTTCCATTTAAGTGGAAGACCATTTAGTATCTCACCTCCATCACTGAGGAAGTGCTTGAGTTCCAATGTATGCATAGCATGTGTGTGTCTGTGTGTGAATGGATTTGATGGACAGACATGAATATCAAGGTCAACCTAGTGTCTGAGACTTAAATTGAATTAATATAAAAATATATTGTTTTTTCATTTTCTTTTTTGGAAAAAAAGGGACTAGGATGTCTAAGAACTGTGCTGAGTCTTACTGGTACAATTACCTTCAAATCTGTCTCTTCTCTAGTTTAAAAATCTAATGAAGAAAGGTCTGAAAACATTTGCTATTATTATGTATTCAAAAGAAGAAAAAATGTGACTTTCTTGCCTTTGTCATCAAAATTGTCTACTACAACAAGTAATTAGAGGGATTTGTTTGGTCAATTCAGTTACCTTAAATTAAGTATAATAAAGATAAGTTCACTATCCCACATTATTTAGATTTCAAATTTCTTAAAAAATACACATTGTACATGCTTATAGAATATCAGAAAATACACATAATTTAATTCATAATCAAAACCCTCAGTGATAATCAATGACTTTTTAGCCCTATTTTCCAGATTGATTTCACATCTTCGATTCTTTTGTTTATAAAAACAAAAATGAATTTGATAAAAAGTTTACTAAGCTCCTATTGTATACCAGATGCCCATTAGATATTTGAGATATAATAGACAGTTCAATAAATAAGTTTCTGCCCCTGTGGATTTATAATGTTACTATTTTTGATATGTATGTTTTCAATTTTTGTTTTGCTGTATATATTTTCCTAGTTGTATACATTGATACACATTATATATAATATATATTTAATAATATATCTAATATGCAATTATATAACTATATAATGTATAATATATTTAATGGTTATATAATATTCTCTTATATTTATGTACAAAGTCATATGTTTTATTCCTTTATGCAACAAAAATATACAGAACACAAAAAAAGTCATCAAGAATTTAGTATTTGCCCTGAGCAAATATGACAAAATATAGGCCTAGAGCTGCCATGTTATTTTCATAAAGTTATAGAGCTCGTGAATAGTGAAGCAACATTTCAAACCCAAGGCTTCTGTTTCCAGCATCTTTGCTACTAATCATTATAGTTTATAAAGACTGCACCCTTTTATCCTCATCATACATATCTTCTTTACATGGATAACCAGGAAAGATGGTTCCCTGAAACTCACTCCCATTATGGGAAGTATGCAGTAAAGTGCCTATTTCCATAGGAAGGGCCCTTTCTAGGGAAAGGTCCGTTTCCTCTTTCTGAAGAGCGGGCAGCACATTCTCTCTGTGCAGCAGTTTCTCTCTACCACTTGCTTCAGAGGATTCCCCCTGCTGCGTTCACACACTCCTTCAAGAAGTTATGAAAACCAAAGGCCGAATGCTTTCCTGATAAGTGGATGATGATATATAATGAGGGTGGGGAAGTGGGGGGTGAGAGAGGAATGGAGGAACTTTAGATTACGTAGAGGGAAATGAGGGGGGATATGAAAAATGGGGGAATGAGACAGACATCATTACCCTATGAACATGTATGATTACAGGAATGGTGTGAATCTACATCATGTACAACCATAGAAATGAAAAGTTGTACCTGATTTGTGTACAATGAATCAAAATGCAGCCTGTAAAAATTAAACACAATTAAAAAATAAAATAACTAAATAAAAACCAGATAATGAATTAAAAAAAAAAATCTGTGGACTTCAGCTTTAAAAAAAAATGCTCATGTGCACCTGATGTGCAGGCAATCCCAGGAGGTTCAGACTCCAAAGCCCTCAGAGGAACCCTCTGGGGAAAGTTTTGCGCTCTTTCCAGTGTTCATAAAAATCTGAGGCATTATTAAAGCATGAATATTCCTGTTCACTCTCTGCCCTCTTGAACAAAATTTTAATTCTGAAGTCTTAATTTACCTAAATTTAGGTAATTCAAATGAAGGTGACTCAGGGTCATACGTGAATGCTAGCCTGTTAGAAAGTCCATGGCTATCCAGCTTGAAATCTCTCCAACTGCTCAGCAAAATACAGAGCAAGTCAGGTGAGAACTGAAGGCAGCACTTCCAAAGCATAGCTACAATTCCTCTTCAGTGAGTGTGGTCAGAAGTAAAGAGCAGAACAGAAGAGCTTTCTTTCACCTGCCCATGAGTTTGGGTTCCCACATGCTCTGTTATTTTGGTTAAGGAATACGCCCAGACTTCAGGCTCAGGACACAGTCCAATTAGTCAATCACCTGACATCATGTCTCAGTAGCAATATCTTAAAAGGAATATGCATGTGTTTATCTCCATGCTATATCTCTAGGATTAAAGGCCAGGATACTTCCTGGATAATAAGCTGCAGATGATGTACATTGGTGACACTATATGAGCTACTCACAGGGATGGACGGAGGCCATGGAAGGAATTAACTGGGTCAATGACCTGAGAACAAGGTGACCTGCAAAGGAGCACACACAGATTTCCTGTTCATGTCAAGAGTTCTCCCCACCATCATGTTCAACTGACCTAACAATGTTGCTAAGAAACTCCAAAATAAATTCATACACTACTCAGATCTCTGCACTGCCACTTTTTGCACAGGTAGTTTGGGGTAGATTTCTTAATTTCTGTGAGCCTTAGTTTCCACAATGTTAGAATACAGATAACACCTACTTATGGTTGCTATGAAGATTACATTAAAAACATTCTGATATCCTGCCATGAGTTTACAGAGAATTGCTTAAAAAATGTGCTGATTTTTACTAGTAGTAGTTATAATTACTACTTACTAGTAGTACTAGTTACTATACTACTTATAATGACTAATTACTAGTAGTTATAATTCAGCTTCTACTGTAGTATGGATGGTCCATCTGGGTAAAGCAGTGGTTCTGGTCAGGAAACTGACATCTGCCCCACCACCAACTCCCAGAAACCCTCAGGTTCAAGAAAAGCAAAGGGAATAATTGATAACTTAAATATAATTGCTTCAGCATATAAAATAGTGTTTGCATCAATAGGAAATGTGTGGTTTGCACAGAATTAACAATGCTTGTCATGTCCAGCTTGTTATCAGGGAGGATATGTGGGAGCTGGCATCTGATTCCTCCTGCTGGCTCCCAACCCAGGAGCACCAGCATGCACCTCATTGCTTTCAATTCTCCAGGTCATGACCACTTCCATAACATCCCTCATTGTGATTACTGCTGCTGATGTTCAAGCTCCAGCTTCCTGGCTTAACTAGATTTCATCTATCTATTATTATTAGAGAGGGGACAAAGGGACTCCACTGCACTCCCTTCCCTGATACCTGCTGCAATAACACCAGCTACAATTTATATTATCAGTGAGGTGCATCAGAGTCCAACATATAAATGAATAAATGGGGGGGCAGGCACCTCACTGGCAATAAGTCTTATAAGTCAGTATCCTGGAAGATCATCTCTTAAAGACTAATAAACAACTCAGAGTCATTCTGGACTAAGAATCCCGTTCTGAAGTCCAGTACATATAACTTGCTTAGGTTCTCCTGGAACTCAGGGGCCCTGTGCCTATCTATATTTCCCAGTGATGGTTCCTTATGGGCAGGATCACAGGCTTCTGCCAAAGCACACACCGTGAATACAGCTCTAACCCCTCCTCAGCACATGGCAAAACAGACATATAAACAACAACAAAACCCCTGAGAGGCATCAGTGGAATGCTGGGTCTCAAGTCTCAGTCCTTCTTCTTCCAACAACTGATGTATAAATCATGCCCCTAAATCAGCAGCTCCTCTGTTTCATCTCCTGTGAAATACAAGTGATGATGATATCTCTCTTTTTTCTCTCTCAGGCCTGTGATGAGAATAAAACTGAAGTAATGTGATAAAATTCTTCAAAAGTGAACCATTTTGAAAAGTAAAAAGGCACCTCACTGATCTAAAGTGGCATAAAAACATTCAGGAGATCTGTAGAAATCTTTCATGTACATGCAAAAGTTCATGTAGGGCTTCTAACAGAGCATTCAGGTCCCCTCTTTTTCCTACCTACATTTTGAATTGGGCTCTGTTCTTTCATTATAAACCTTGCATGGTAACATTTCACCTTTGTTTCTTGCCAGCCTTTGGAATATTGCATCCATGTGATCAGAGCAGGGTGGAGCTCCTCAGGAGTCATGGTTACATACCATGGAGTCTGGTTCCACTGCAGAGATGCTGTGTGGCCCATCTCCCACCAGAGAACAGATACATTCTGCACAGTTTCTACAGGTATAAAATAACAGGTTAAGATTCACATTAGGACAGGCTGCAGATTGCGTTAGTAAATTTAGAGATATAAAGACAATCAGTCTAAGCACCTGGCTGGGGATGTCACTTGATAGAGGGAGTTTACCAAATAAAAGACCTTTTTTTCTGAAATCTTCATGTGAGAAATAAATCAATAAAAAGAAGCAACAATCTCAACAATGAGATTTAAATGTGTAACTAAGGGCAGTCATACTTCTCAGGGACAATACAGTTTTCATTTTATTTTTTTTTTCTGGTGTAGCTTTTCAGTTTCTCATAAGCATGAAATGTACCTACCTTCATTACAAACTGATGTTATAGATTAGGGATCTCTCCCCTTGCATCGGTTCTTGCAATTCCTTTGTCCATCACTTGCTTATAGTTATTTCAAAATTCTCCTTTTAAAATTCTCCCTACTATGTATGCCTCAATTTAAGCACCAACCTTGTCACAAGCCTGCCCAGGCACCCCAGCCAGAAGATCCCCCCACCACATTTACTTCTCTAGTGCTCTTAACATTCAGAGGATGTGCATCTTCTACTGTCTCACACGAATGTTCATAACTTAGACCACTTCATATGCACTCCTAGATCAGCACCTGGAACAAATTAGATGTTCAGAAAATATCTGCAGAATTAAAAGTTAATAAGATAATGTTTATGAAATTGTCAGTCAGTGCTATTTCTGACAGAGTTAACACCCCTTAAATGTTTGTAATTATTGATATTATAAGTAAAACACTCAATGTATTTTTGCACCCAATTCTATGATTTTAAAAGTCCTTTTTAAGAGACATATGAATCATTCTCAGAGTCAATATTACGTATCTTTTCTAAATGATGTAAGTAGATGTCAAAGAGGTATAATATTTATTCTCAGGTTAAGCACTTTGTTGCCAAAAATTATGTGTTTTCCAGCACAAAGATGGTATCAAACAAATCAATAAGGCTTTATTACAAATATCAGTACCTGATTTAAATTATGGCTTTCAAATTTCAGGAAGTTCTGTACACATATATGTATAAGAACAAGAGGAGAAAGCCTAATCATGTGAAATGCAAGGTTCGCTCACTCTCAAGAGAGTGAATCGAGGTGGCATCTTTGTTTCCCCAGAACTTTGCTTTGCAAGTACAAGGTGCTCAGCACTTTCTGTTTGGGTACCTTTAATATATTAGGTGAGACCTGAGTGGAGTTTCATCAATGTTACCATGTGTCATTAGAAAGCAGAAAACAGGCATTGTCCCTAGTGTTGAGATAGACAGTCAGGAGAGCTGAGATTTAAATGGAGGTCCGCCTGCCCCACATCATATGTATTCTTTTCTTCTACAGCAATAAAATGCTATGTTGCATTTGCATTTTTATTAGAAGCAGAGCCTTGATCATATAAGGAGAATTTCAAAGTTTTCTAAGGAAAACCAATTCTATAAAAAGGTAAAAAGTTAAGTGAAAAGATCTTATATAAAGGATCACCAAACTCGATTTTCACAGTTAATTTTGAACTAAAATCAGATTTTATTGTAGACACTGAAATGTGTTAACCCCCAAAGTCAGATCCCAAAATTTGTGGATGGCCTCATGTTCAATGAATCATCCAAGTGTTGGTTTCATGACTCTAAGGATGAAGAGGAGCATGTAAGAACAGTGTAACTACCACTAGAGTAAGCAATGAAATTTGACAGGTGCACAGCAAAATCATTCTGTTTTCACAAAAAGATGGAGTTCTCCTATCTAGGATTTCCTTGCTCCAACATCCTTGGAAATCCACACAAGGTGAATAATGTTATATTCAGACCTTAAAAGGTTCAGCTTTTAAAGTTCTACATTAAAATCTGCAAGGAAAACATAGGTTTTGGCATCAGATTAATGCAGATTCTAAATCATGGTTATCCCTAACCCATCATATGTCCTTGGCCAAGTTAATTACCTTTTCTGAACCTCATTTTCTTGTTCTCCACAATGGGAATGTTAATAACACTCTTACAAATTATTGTGAAAATTAGAAAGAGGAAAATAAGGCATTCTACCATAAATTGGCCCAGTTTAATTACCAAGGTTGTTGTCATGTCTAAAAGTAGCTGAAAGTAAACACATGCATGTCAAAAAAATCTGAGAGTCATGCCATTTGATAAATAAAAACATCAATGCTATCATTATCATATAAGTGATGTACTGCAGATAACTGGCTAATATCTCTTTGAATAACATTGCTAATGCTAAAGAAACTAGGAATGAAACACTGAAACATTTAAATGGCATGCAGCAAAAAATATGAAAAGATTTATTAAAACTTACCATCTGCACAACAGGAATTTCATAAGAATTTGTTAGTAAATGCTGGTTAGCATTTTGGGACTCAGTTGAAGAAAGAATCACACACATACACACAACACACAAAGCATAAAGTACTAAATATTACAAATATAATTAGAACACAGCACAAAGCATGTGTGAAATGAATGGAATAGAGGAAACATGTTCTCTTAACAAATCACATATACTCAGCATCCTTTATACCCCCAAATCCCCACATTTGGTCCAAATCTAGCAAAGGTTCCCATCAAGAAAGGCTGTCCCATATGACAAGGCTGCAAGTACTCATGCTTGGATTTAAATTTGTGAGATTCCTCTTATATATACACAACACACACACACACACACACATCATGTGTGACGAAAAGTTATATCTTCAAACTTCTGTACTAAAAGAATGAGAAAAAGACGTAGGGACCAGAAGAGGACAAGGAAAGCATCCAGAATTCTTGAAGAGTTAGACCATCTACTTATCCATACCTCTACATAGTCATTGGTCTTCCTTGCCCAAAACTTCCGGCTAAAGATCAGACAAGTCCAAGGGATGTATAATGCTGTACCCTCCCACTTATTTCTTCAAAAGGAAAACTAAGTGAGACCTTTTAAATCTGTCATTTCATCTTCAGATTTGGAATTCACGTCCCCTGTCATGACCTGAGAGAAAGTGACTGATGATAACATCCTTTTATGTGTATTGAGATATGTGATTCCAGGCATTAGTCCTCAGTGACACTGACCCCATTTTACAGAAGAGGAAATTCATGCTGACATTATTACAACAACTTGTCAAGGGCACATGATAAATACATAGGCCTAGAACTCAGGTCTCAAGTCTGGTTTGCATTTCAAATTGCCTCCACCTAAAAGGTTGTCTTGGATTCCCCATCCCCTAACTCACAAAACTAATAACTGTAAACTTACCCTCCTCCATGAGGCTCAGACAGACAAATGTGACTAGATTAAACTGATCAGCATTGTTTCTAACAACATGTACATATATACTGAAAAAGTTGTGTGTGTGTATGTGTGTGTGTGTTTGCACTAAGAAATTGGCTTCAGCAGAGGGAGATCACTAGTTAGCAAACTTGGTGCTCACACCTTTGATCACTTCCCATTATTTATTACAGTTACTAGCTTTCATAGACCACACCACGTACCCAAATCTGACCCACACCATGTCAACTAGGCCTATGGGCACAAATCTGTGCATTAAAAACCTGGCAATACTTTTCAGACATTTCTTCAATGAGCAAGTAAGAATTTGGTCTGACAAAGGTGCATTTTCTCCTCTCTCATTCAGTCTAAAAATCTTCCAAGACAAAGTAAGAGATAATTTGTAGACAAATTTTGAAGTACCCAAATTCCTTCTTTCCCTAATATCTACATATCTGATGTATTTGAGGCCAGAAATTTTAAGTACCTAAAAAAGTGAAAAAAAAGTTTCATAAATTCAAATTTAACTGGGATCAATGATTTTAGTGGTTTTTAATAATATTAACTGTTTTATATATATGATTGTTAAGAAAAGGAGTGAGAGCTGAGCTCTAAAGGAGCTAGATAGAGTCCCTGTTGTATTTATTTCAACAAAATTGTATAGAAGGATATATAAGGTAGAGTCTGGATCCTGAAGGCTGGATATGAAGATGATGTGGAAGTTCTCAGGACAGGACTATCAATTCTGGCTGATGCTACTGTGATTTGCCTCAATATAATCTATTTTTATATTCCAATCTATTTTTATATGCCTCAATATAAACTATTTATATATATATTTACTCATAGTTCCCAATGAGTAAACATTTATGTTAAATGCTAAAAACTTTTATTTCAAAAGCTAACAATGTGCATAACTAAAGCTACATGCCTCTGGGAAGGTTTCTGGTAATTGCATTACAAATGAAGATAGGGTGCCCGGTGCTGGGGTAGGTGATCAGCACACATTTCAGACTAAGTTTTCAATTTTCTGTTAATTTCTTCTACTTACTCATTTAATTTAATTTTTACCCATTCATGATTACAACATTCTTACTGCCTACATCTATGACAGCCTATAAAACTTTCACATACTTTTAAAATGGTCTTTAGTCATCAAAACCAAAGTTGTTGTTTTAAACAATCCGCAATAAGAGTTTCCAGATTCACTTCTCAGTGTGGGCATGGCCCCAAATCCCCAGTGTTCATCTCTGCAAGCTTCTTTGGGTTAACAGAAGTCCACCACACACTCCTCTCCCCAGGGTCAGCCTGCTGCACTCCAGAATCCCTTTCTTCCCCATAAGGAATGGTCTAGTCTCTCTGCTCTTCACTAGTGGAAATCAGGCAAGGGGCAAGGGCACTGAGTTGCTGTCACTTGAATATGGATGTTTCCAAGCCTGGATCACTTTGGAAAACAATCAGTAATTCAGCTAGAAAGCCCTAACTCTGAAACACACACACACACACACACACAGGTCCTGAGAAAAATGGTACAGGCTCTCCCTCTAAGTTGAAGCCTTCTGAGGATCACAAACAGGGACTGCTTGGCAAGGCAGGGATTATACACCGTCGATCTCTGTCCCCTTCTAAATGACTGTAAATATGTCATTTGTAGCTTACTTGAACCATCAAGAAACACAAGTAAAGGGAAATCTTTGGGAGGATGTCACTGCCCCAGAGTTAACCCTTTCACCACCACATTTCAGGCACTTAATATCCTCCTCCTCTACCTGGTCTCTCCAGCTCCAGAAGCCACAGTGACAGGAAGTAGGAATTTACCTGCTCAATTGAAAGTTTGTTTTAGTTTTTTTTTTTTCCCCAGGGTGAGGTCCTGGAAGGACTGAGACATATCCTAGAATTGATTCAACTCCTGGGAAGATGCAGGCAAAGCCTTTATTTTGCACACATGCTAAGTCAGAAGCCTCCCCACTTGGCCCCTGCAGAGCATGCACTTTAAGACTTGCCACCCCTCGGCTCTGTGACCCCGCCCGTCCGGCTGATCTACTCACTGGCTGTTGCAGTCACACCAATGCTGCGGTCTGGGTCTGGTCTTTGCATACAGCTTCTTGTCACCGCTAGCAGGCTGTTTGCCAACCTCGGATCCTCCATCTGGAGGCCATGGCTTTTTCTTACTTTTGCTCCTGGTTCCAGGTTACCGTGGCCCTGAGTTCCCACGGGCTTCTAGTGCTTTAGGGCTCCTGTTTTCTCTCGCCCGTCTCCTGGCTGGCGGCCATCTGGGCGAGGAGAAGAGTAGCGGGACCCCACCTCCCAGCTGCTTAAGAGGGGAGCGCCTGGGGTGGGGCCTACGGTAATGAGGAGCAACTGGACCCACTGCAGACTCCGGGGTAGGCAGGGCATCTGGAGCCCAGCGTAGGCTGAAGAGCGCTCGGGCCGGGACCCGCAGTGCGTGCCAACTTCTCCCATCCCAGGAAAGGTCAGAGAAGAGGGAAGTCCGGACCCCAAGCGGTAGCAAGAGCTCTCCGCTGGCGGCTGGAGCAGATGCTCAGCTCTACAACTCCATCCAAGTTGGAGCTCAGTGGGGCGGGAGGAGGCGGCGCCGGACAGGTGGCGGCTGCTTGCGCAAAAGGAAGCGCCGCCACGCGGGCTGCAGCCTCAGCCTCAGGACCCGCGGCATTCATCGCAGCCCACACTTGGGGCGCCAGCTGCGGATACCGGGGCTCTGCACACGGCTCTGCACCGCTGCGGGACGAGATCCTGGTACACAAATGCGCTGCTCTCCGTGCCTCTTGCTGTGGACTCTCGCCAGCATCTTGGGGAGGAGGTGTGGGGGGTGGGGTTGTCCTACTCTTTCCCTCTTGATCTTTGTAAATGGGCACCTTGAGCTACACAGCACAGGCACTGTGTCCTGGCTGAGAGACACCAAAGAACAGCATCCCGCATCCAGTGGGGGTTGCGTACGGAAAGTAAGAGAGAGAGAAAGAGAGAGTCCAGTGATTCTGATCTTGTGTGCGGCTTTCCCCTTCAGTATCCACACTTGACTCCCTTTTCCTGACCTTGTACAGCACTCATTTTGACCCAGTCTTGCACAATGCCATTTGAAAGACCACATTGCTACTAGCTTTGTAAAGTATTTAGTGGGAGCTTACAGGATCTCCTCCACACCACAAAGTCCTAGGAGGTAAAAGCAATAAACTCAAAACTGTGACTTGGGCCTTTTTGGTGTTCACAGACCATTGCAGTTTCGGGCTTAGCACAAAAACAAAGACTTCCTAGGGAAGCAGTAAATTACTGCAGACAGATACTCGTTGCCCACATTATTCAACTGTTGAACAAATATTTACTTGTATCAGTTCCCACCTCCATCCCCCTAAGGCAACTGATATGTCTTCCAAAATCTTGGGATAAAGTTTCCATACAGTAGTCAGTCTTCTATTTATGTGCAAGGTGTTCACCATTAACTTTCTGTGGCTTCTTGGGGAATTGCCATGCTTGATTGCCTAATCTTGAAAAGGTTACAACTGAGGAACAATCTACAAAATAAGGAATCAGTTTGATTTAAAAGTGTGAGCATGATGAAAGACAAAGAAACTGAAGAACTGTTCCAGATTGAAGGAGATTTAGGAGATGAGAAAATGAATTCGGTGATTCTGCCCTGGATCCTAGAACAGGAAAAGGACATCTGGGGGTCAACTGCAAAACTTGATTAAGGTCTGCAGAATAGTGGGCATGTTATGTCACTTTTAATTTCTCAGTTTTGAAATTATACTGTGGTTGTAGTTGTCTAAGATGTTCATGTTTGTGGAAGCTGAATAAAGGGTAAATAAAGACATTTATTTTTCCTACTTTTTCATGTTATTTGAAAATGAATATGAAAAACAATTTTTGTATGATTAAAATTAATATAAAAGTTTTGGATGGAATGACCTTCAAAATACATTCTGAGCCTAAAATTATTCCATTGCATGACTGTAATATTTGCCAAATCAGCTCTCCTTTTGGTATGGTTATAAAGTTCAAGTGAAGATTTTAGGGAAGAAATGGTACTTTGAAAATTGAAAATTGTTTCTGAAATCTAAACTTTTTCAAGCAGTTAATTTTTAAGAAGAAAGGTTATAATATCCCATTGTAGTCTTTATAAAACTAATACTGCTCTTGTAGGCACATGAAGTCAATATTTAATAAATGAGTATCAAAATGATAAGTATACTAATGATGTACACATGATTTATACATGACATACAACATATTTCATGATATATACATGATGTACCTGATATAGGTAATGTGATATACATGCAGTGTATATGACACATATGTATGTGTGTGTATAGATATATATGTATATGTATATATATATAAAATTTCCTTTCATAGTAACTTCATTGAAAAATATGATTTCTAAATCTCAGATGGGAGCACTTTGAAGAAAACGAGTAACTTATTCATTGATAATTAAAACTTCTTGAACATATCCAAGGGAAAGTTCTCTTATACAATTATTTTTCCTAACATTCTGTTTTGAAAAGACTTCTGGATAGTTCTGTAGACCAGTCTAAGACAAAAGCAAATGCAAGTAGACATCTCAACCAATAAATTTCAGCACTTCTATAAAAAGTCCTAAATCGTATGTTGGCTAGTTCAGTTGCTAATACTTCAAAAATACCTTCAGTGCCCATGAGTAAGGGCTTAGCCTTGGAAAACACACCTGTGTCCTACTGATAAAGCAACATGAAGGCCCCTCGTGGTCTATACATGTGAGAAAGCATTCTGAAGTCCAAACAAAACGCTACTCATTAAAGCCCAGAAAAACTTTTTCTTTATCCTCTCACAAAAGTTTCAGAAACTTGCAGAAGAATTTAAAATCTTTACTACAAGCCTTACCCCTTTCTAGCCAGGATAAATGTGTAAGAATTATTTCAAGGTAGGAATCCAGATTAGAATATCAACATGCAAATAGTTTCTCAGCTATTAATTCTTTATTAAAAAGATTGTTAAAAAGAAAATATACTGAAAGCATACTCCATGAAAGAAAAAATGATATAGTGGACTCCATCAGTTATTTAATTGCCTTCAACTGTTTTCATTAAAAACATGAACAGGAAAGATAATGATAAAGAGAAAAAATTTGAAACTCATATGTCTGATAAAATAGTTGTCTTCATTTGCTGTAAGTTTTAAATATTGATGCCATCCCACTTACTGATTCTTGGTTCTATTTTTTAAGCTAAAGGGTTGTGTAAAGGAAGTTGGTGCCTGAGCCAATATGTTGGTTGTTGAGTCTCTGTATTCTTCTAGCAGTTGCAAATTTTGTGGTCTAATTTCTATGTCTTTGACCCACTTTGAGTTGACTTTTGTGCAGAGTGAAGGATAGGGATCTGGTTTCATTTTTCTACACAAGGATTTCCAGTTTTTCTAGCACCATTTGTTTAAAAGGTCGTCTTTTCTCCAACATATGATTTTGGCACCTATGTCAAAGCATATGTGGATCTGTCTCTGTGTCCTCTCTTCTAATCCATTGGTTTTCATGTCTGTTGATGCTGACACCATGCTGTTTTTGTTGCTATAGCTCTGTAGTATAATTTGAGATCAGGTATTGTGATGTCTCTAGTATTGCTCTTCTTACTCAATATTGCTTTGGCTGTTCTTGATCTTTTATTCTTCCAAATGAATTTTGGGGCTTTTTTCTGGTCGTGAACAATGTCATTGGTATTTTGACAGGAATTGCATTGAATTGGTTTAACACTTTTGTTAATATGGCCATTTTGACAATGTTAATTTTTCTGTTCAAGAACATTAAAAAGCCTCTACACTGCAAAGGAAGCAATTAAAACCGTGAAGAGAGAACCTACAAAATGGGATAAAATCTTTGCCAGCTATTTTTCTGACAGGGGATCAATATCCAGAACATATAAAGAATTTAAAAAGCTTAACACAAACAAAACAAATAACCAAATCAATAAATGGCCATAAGAACTAAACAGACATTTCTCAAAAGAAGAACTATAAACAGCCAACACATACATGAAAACATGTTCAACATCTCTAGGAATCAGGAAAATGCAGATCAAAACTATACTGAGATTTCATCTCACTCCAGTTAGAATAGCAATCATGAAGACTACAAATAATAAAAAATGCTGGCAGGAATGTGGGTAAAAAGATACATTCATACATTGTTGGTGGGAGTGCACATTAGTACAACCACTTTGGAAAGCAGGATGGAGATTTCTCAAAAGATCAGGAGCAGAACCACTACATGGTTCAGCTATCCCACTCAGTATTTATCTAAAAGAATTAACATCAACACACTATAGCAATACAGGCACATCAATGTTCATAGCAGGGCAGTTCACAACAGTCAAGCTATGGAACCACCCAGGTGCCCATCAACAGATGAATGGATAAAGAAAATGTGGTACAGATGCATAATGGAGTTTTACTTTGTCATAGAGGATGAAATTCTGTCATTTGCTGATAAACGAATGGAACTGGAGGACATCATGCAAGGTGAAATAAGTCAAACTCAGAAAGACAAGGGCAGAACGTTTGCTTTCCACCACATACAAAAGCTAGAAAAAAATAAAGAAAAAAAGAAGGGAGAGGAGATCCTATGAAAATTGTAGGGAGATCAGTACAGGAAGGGTTTTGAGGGAGAGAAAAGAGGGAGAGAGGAAAAGGAGGAACTGAAGAATGAAATTGACCCAGGTATGCTATGCATTTATGAATACACCACAGTGGAATCCACTTGTGCACAAACATACACCATATATATATATAATATATATATAATATATATATATATATATATATGTAATTGGTGTTATATATATAACACCAATTATAAAAAACAATAATAGAAGGAAGGCCAGCAGAGTGGAGGAAGAGGAACAGGGGGAAAGGAGGTAATGAAAAAAGCAATACTGGTAATGAAAAGGAACAAACTATAGTCTGTGCATGTATGATCCACTATTATGTATAGCTAAAATTCACTAATAACATTTTTTAAATAGAATTGGCTTCAGGATACATATAAATAACCCCTATAACTAAATGTTAAGGCAGCCAAATTAAAAATGCACATGGAATTTGAATATATGTACGTGCATGTATACAAACACACACACACACACATAAAGCAGATATGCAAATGATAAGTGCATAAAATATGGTCCACACACTGGACAGTAATTATAAAGAATATGAATATTAAAGCCATGATGAAAAAACGACTACATGCTCACCAAAATGACTATAGTTAAAAGAAAAAAATGCAGTTAATACAAGTGTTCCTGAGGTTGTGGAGAAACTGGAATCATCAACATGTGCTTCTGCTGGAAATATAAACTGTGTTTGGAAAACACTTTGGCCATTTCTCTAAAAGATACGAACACACTTATTCAACTTCACTGCAAACCTCCTAGAGCTCCCACTCCCAAGTAATAAATGTCCATCTACATGAAGACTTGCATGCAAATGCCCATGGTCACATTATTCATAGTAGCCTAAATATTGGAAATCATCCAGATAATGTTCAACTGGCAAATGGATAAACAATATGACATATTCATATAATAGACAAATATTCAGCAGAAATTTTCATTCAGGGTCAGATAAAAATCATCCCTTAAAGACAATTTTAAGGGAACAGTGAGAGATAAAAATAAAGATGTGTTTTGATTATGAGTCATACTTAATCAACATACTGGTTTCATATGTTACATATTAAGCAATTTGCTTCAAATTCAGGCTGTCTAATGAGCCAGAACTGAGCTAGCAGCAAGTCTATGCATGAATGAATGCCAGATTGTCCAGGCAACATCAGCTGAGTTTAATTTTTAACATCATTTTTAATGATATGGAGTAATTTTGCTATGGTAATTTAGTATAATGAATGAAGAATTTTGGCCTTTCATTCTTGTTCTTTTTTGGAGGTCTTGTGTTGCCACATATTAGTACAATTACATGGAACATACACATTATATAGGTCTATGATTTTTAATGATAAGATACAGTTCTATAAAATTAACAAAAATATCAATGGCTAAATATAATATGAATTTTTTCTTCTGTCCATGTAAATGTAGTGTGATCTTTGGGCAAGTTGTTTATCTCAGACAATCTCAGAATTTCAGCTTCACTACCTTTCTCCTGTGCAACTTAAAAAGAGTAAATTTGAAATTGATCCACTGATCTCTATGAACTTGTTAGTTCTAGGTTTTATTTGAGTAAAAATAAATTTTATATATGTATACATACACACACACATACATATCACGTGTATATAATGTATTAATAATAAGTCCCCATCTCTTTATTGACCAATATTCATCTCTTAAAATCTTTAGCAATTTTCACAACTAAGATTAAAATTATTTCAGCCAACAAAAACCCAAACAAACCAACCAACAGATCTTTTGCTTAGTTGATAAGCTTGGATTCATACTTACTGTTTTATCACTAAGAAGATCCAGCTCCACTCACAGAAATGACAGCTACAACATGAGAAACATATTTTCACACATTTTCAAAACAGCTGTCATAGAGAAGAGATTCAACTTTAAGCTCTTCCAGAAATTTCCTGTGTGCTGTGAAAGTTAACACCACTCAGTTGCAGATCTGCTAGAAGCTGGGTCAAATAATTGAAAGGTTACAGAAGTGAATGAACAAACATGAAGTCCTGTCCTTAAAGTATTACAACTCAGTAAGTGTGGGCCATAATTATTGAAAGCAAAATGGAATGTATTCCATAAACAAGATATAGAAGCTCTAGGAGGATTAAGGGAGACAAAAAGAAAAGAAAAGCAAAATGTTCCACTTGAAGAATGGTGAACATGAATGCTCAAGGACAGAGTTATTATGGAAGGGATAAACCTTGCAGATTGGATTCTAAAGCAATTGTGCAAGAGGGCAAAATAATGTAGAGTTTTGCTTGAATTAATTAGGAGTGTAGATGTGTCAATTAGATCACATTTTCTTAAAATACAATCCATTAATGGGGAAGAGGGAAATAAGAGTAAAAGTCACACTCAGAAAGATTTTGGTCTTTAGAGAATACTCATAACAAAATGGTAGCTACCATATTTTGCTGCAATCCATTCAAGGATGCTTCCTTATTAATGAATATGAATGTAGGTAGTATTCTTTAGTTTTATGTTATTAATCATATTGGATTTTTCCATGGCCGGAAGTAAGTATCCAATGCTCTAGTGAGGTGTGTCATTGAAACTCATAAGATTTGATAAGGAAATGGAATATTCTTTCTTTATAAAACTAATGCTTTTGGCCCAGATTAATAAATCATATCTGTTGGGTTTTAGTAGGCATCAGATTAACATATTATCATTTAGTGTCTGGACAACTATAATACATCTTAGCATAGTGGTTATTCTATCCAGCAGCGGAGTATGCAGTGGACTGTTCTATGTTTGAAACTGGACAGACCCTGTTCATCGTATGTGCTGTCTAAACTCTTGATAAAGGTGTTAAGTAGCCACTGGGATTTTTGTCACATTTCAAATGCCTAGATAATTATCTGCAAATTAAAATTTTTTTTTTTATTATTTGCTTTGCAAATCAGCATCTCTGAAATCCCACTGATAACAACAGAATATTGGTCTGAAGAGGATCTACTTGAAGTTAATTTAAAATGGACAACTAGTGGGGCAAGGTGGTACACATCTGTAATTCCAGCAAATCCAGATGCTGAAGCAGGAGGATTGCAGGTTTGAGGCCAGCTTCAGCAACTTAGTGGAGACCTTGTTTCAGAATAAAAAGTAAAAAGACTGGGATCTAGCCCTGTGGTAAAGCCCCCCTGGGTTCAATGCCCAGTATAAAAACCAAAAAACAAAAACAAAGAAACAAACAAAAAACCCCCCAAAACCTACTAGTTTAGGAACAGGAATGTCAGTTTAGTAGAGACTAGTTCATAATAGCTGCTCAAAAGTAATAACTTATTTTTATCCTCAAGTTAATACTTCCCCCTTCTACCATGCACTGGAACCTTCCTTCTACTGTAACATGATCTTTATCATTGCATAGATATGCTTGATAATTTGATTACAGTCCTTCTTTCCCCTTGGATTATGAAATCCATAGAGGCAGGAACATGAATATTAATCAATATTAATTAATATTAATCAATATTAGTCAATATTCTACCTTCAGTTCCTATTATTGTACTTAGTGCTTAATAAAATATTTCTTTAAAAAGAATTTCCTTTCTCTTCAATAAATATTAATTGATCATCTATCACTGAATGCAATAAATATTGATTGACATGAGAGAACAAAGAGGGATCCTGGGTTGAATGAAGAACAACATAAAGAAATAAGCAATAGAAACTCATAATTTGAAAAGACAAAAAAAGAAGATAAAAATAGAACAGGCTTTGGAATCCATAAAGGAGAAGCTCCTGGAATGTTCTTGATACAGCTAGTACTTGCTCTGAGGAATTTAAACCAGAGCAGAGTTGTTTCAGGCTTAGTGAATTTCAATAGGAAACATACTTTGTTGATTTAGTAAGTATGTACTCAGAAGTACCCTTTCAGGGGTCAGTCACATTCTGTACGAAGTAGTGGTGCGGTATTATCTGTGCACAAAAATGCTGATCAAAAGCAGAATATGCTTCAAGGTTTTCAGAACATGCCACAGCTTAGATTTATTTGTGTCTTGTAAAAGTGGTGCAAAAACCAGAATATTTCAAAATTCAAATAAAAATGTCCAGATAAGGAATTTTATTTTGTGCAATAGCATGATTAGTTATGTAAAAACATCAATTTGAGTCTTCATAGTTTACCAGAATGTGGAGTTCATAATGCTATACCCTATCCCCATTAGGCATAGACTTGTAAATATTCTATGCCTTGAAACATATACAATGGTCAAGAATATGGGAAAATATTTACCTGAATTTTTTTTTCTTTTTTTTTGGTACTGGTGATTGAAATCAGGGGCACTTGACCACTGAGCCACATCTCCAGCCCTATTTTGAGAAAGGGTCTCACTGAGTTGCTCAGCACCTTGTTTTTGCTGAGTCTGGCTTTGAACTCAAGATCCTCCTGTCTCTGCCTCCCAAGCCACTGGGACTACAGGTGTGTGCCACCACATCCACTAACTGAATAATATTTTAAAGCACCAAAATTTTTAAAAAAATGCTTCCATTCAGACCAAGCATAGTCTAAGGCTTAGACTATATCACATTAATTCTATTATTATACATTAGAAATAAGCTCAAGTCCCCTGATAATAAAGGCAATAAGGCATTACCAATGTTCTTTAGTCTTTCCTTTATTTTTTCCTCTAGAATAAAATGTTTTAAAAATATGGGTAGAAATTCCTCAGCTGTTCCATAAGGTTTTTTTTTTTTTGGTTATATCAAAGATTAATCCATTACATAGTAGCTTCAAAGAAAAGCAAATAAGAAAATTTGTAATCAGTATTCAGCAAATATTTTGATGACTTGTGTCTAAAGCTGTTTAGTGTTTAAGAATTCTTGTATAATCAGGATGTCAACCCAGGTCTCCTGGCACCTTGGTGATTTAGATAATGTTGGTTCAAACCCCTAATTTCAAATTCTGTGGAAGGTAAAAGTCATCTGGTTCTTGAAAAATGTAGCATTTAATCTGGAAGAAAAGACAATATGGAAATAACTATAATACAGAAAATAATTGTACAAGTGACAGGAGAAAGGTTAAGTAATTCATAAAGGTTCATAGACATAGATAGAATACTTAATATCCATGAGAATCAGGAAGTCTTAGAAGACAGAGTACCACTTCAGGTAGAAGAAGGAGTGTGAGTGATGAGTGTGTGGCAGGAAGACATGGGCCTGAAAACACAACACAACCCTAGGAGAATACTAAAGCAATGGTGGTTCCAATTTATTAGATTCCCCCTTCTTTCTTAATATTAGAAATTTATTTACTAATCTCTTTTTTCCCTTTAAGAGGACCAAAATGACAATGTGCAGATGTTCCAAACTGGCATTACTTTGTTTAAAATTACAATAACACAGCTGTCCTTTTGTTCTCACAATGGAGACTCATCAGCAAATCTGATGGGAAGGGATGGATGGCAGAGGAATACCAACACTGATGATGATCACCCAAACACTCATCTAATGGCTCCAACCATCTCTACTGGAAGGAACCCTACTGATTTTTTGGTCTACCTTATCAGAAAGAAGAATGAATAAATGCTTCCCAATTGGCTTCTATACTCAGGAATATTTTATTATTCTACGATTTTATCTAAATAGACATTAGTGGTACATCATCACTAAAGGAAGACTTAGTATGCTGCCCCATCTGACACAAACAGGCCAGGATTCAGCTCCTTGAATTCTATGTACTATCCTCAACCTTGTAAAGTATAGTGCAAAGAGTGTGAGCAAATAGAATAGACAACAGTAACTAAATGGAAGAGATTTCAGCAGAGTCAAAGTTTGTGCTACATGACATATAAGGGTCTCCCTCAAAAATTGTCTGCCAGCAGTGCTTCCTGGACATCTTCCAATACCACTTTTCTTGTTCCTTTGATCATTCTTCAGAAAAGTCTGCTGAAAGCCAGACCAAAGCTATCATGCACTTAACTCACATGGGTCCTTCAGCTTAGTTAAAACTCCATTTATTCAATAGCAAATCAGAGATTACAGTGTTGGGGATGTGGATTCATTCATTCCTCATAAAATGGTGAGACATTTTATGAATGTGTCTTATGAATTATTTTATATATATTGAGAATTTTTGGCATATGTGTGGACCATGTTCATGACATGCTAGAAAGGATTTAGGAATCCAATATTATCATTTCACAAATGAGAACACTATAGCTTCAAAAGTTTGAGTGATAAGTTCAAGGTCATCTAATTATTTAGGGGCAAAATCTGAAGCAAAATTCAGACTGGTTTGGGGTTCTGAGTTTGTATTACCATATCATAGCAAGCCCACCTATTTAGACACAATCAAATCCTTTGTCTTTTATCCTCTGCTGGTATTTAGACAATAGTAAAACATGTACCTCTTATTCATTCACTGAAATGACTAAATTCATTTTTGTTTTTCTGCCCTTTTCTGATTTCTATTCTCTAGGGAATGGGAGACAAGTCAGCATTTCCTCACCAGTAATGTAATTTGGAATTTTCTTATTTGTATTCCTGTCTGTGTCATACTTAATGAACCAGAGGCTGTGTTCAGCGTATAGCCACTGCTGAAGTTTATGAAATAAGAGATTGCTATCAGCTTCATAGAAACAGGACAAGGGCAGTATCTTCTCTATATCTTGTTATCCCTTTAATACCAGCCATCTTAAACTTGGTGGCTGCTGAAGAAAATAAAAATGTTGCAATGCCAAAAATAAGGCACTGACAATAATAAAAGTGACAACAGGAGGCATTTTCTGACACCTAAATATTTTGCAACATTGTTCTTAATTTCTGTATTAATTTAATGCCAGGGGAAGATGATACTTACTGTTCTCTACAGTCTACAAATGCATTTCCTATGTTTGAAGGAAGATTCTGAGTGCGAGTGTGTAGTATAAACGTCCCCATTGTTTAAATGACACCTAGTTGGTTTACACCTCCAGCTTTGGTCAGTAAATGCATAGCAACCAAAAAGTGTACTTCTCATGGTGAGGGACACAATCAGGAGATAGGAGAAAGATGTGTGTGTGTGCATGTGTATGTGTGCGTGTGTGTGAAATACAACATTTGGAAAAGTCCATTGATTTACACCCCTTTTCAGGAGTCCATTTCATTTCTCACGTTGGGCCATTATTTTTGCTAGTAAAAGGTATACAAACCTGTTACCAATGTAGACAAATCGGAGACAATTTGTCATGGTTAAACTTTTCACTTGTGTCTTTTATTATTTTCCATTCCAAACCAGATGAGGGAACAAACATGGAAAGTTATTCTCTCCTATGCAGTTATTTCAAGTTCTTAAAATAAAATAAATACCAAAGTCCAACCATTTATCATGTCCCATTCTAGCCATGTGAGAATAAGTAAAATAAATAATATTCTTGTTGTCACAAAGCTTATATTCTAGCAAGAAGATGTGCTATAATAGATAAAGATGATTGAACAAGGTAATACATACAATTAAAGAGGGATTGGATGGTAGGAAGACATGAAAGTAGGCTTGTGTCAGACGATGTTATGTAAGCTGAGATAGAATGATGGAAAAGGATAAACCATCTGGCTGCAAATGTATTTTAGGAAGTAGAAAGAGCAAGTAAAAATAACAGGAGATGAAAGCAGGTTTTGCATGTTAGAGAAGAAAGGAGGACAGGTGGGCATACAGAGTAAAAAATGAGGAGAAAGATATGACACAGGAGTGAAAATATTCAGGATACAAGTTGCATGGGTCTTCCATAGGCTGAGGAAAGGACAAGCATCCTATGTGCAAAAAACTTCAAATTTGGTAGTGAATTTAATTCTAAGTACAGAAAATAAAAAAGTATAAAATTTGCTAGGAATTGCATCATTACAACTATCAGATTTAAGAATTGCACACTGTAGTCTAGTTCATCTGCTTTTCATGGTCTGTTTTGAACAAGGTCATAAAAAATGCACAGGGCTGTAAGGAAAGTTTAGTACAAGGTCTCACACTTGAACTTATTTGGGATGTTACAATATAAATTTGATGCTAATAAGAGATAAGCACAGAGATGTATGGGCAGACAGTGTAGACCAGGTATAATTGGGATGGTTTCATGAGGCGACAGCCTTCAGGGGACCTGAAAGTGAAAAAGAGAAGAGCATTAAGAGCATTGTAAATAGCTTGAATATTTGTATATATAAAATCATAAGACAACAACAAAATCCAGTATTGTTCAATGAAAAGTCAAAAGCATTCATTATTACACAATTCTGCTTTGGGGGTTCTTCAATCTGTCTCCCTAACACTAACTTTCATCTATGCATGGGTCTCCACTTTGTCTAACAGGCTCAACTCATACATCACCTCTTTCCTTCACTAAATATTCTTGGATGCGCGTAGAAAGAAATTTAATACCTAAGCTCATAATGATACACCACCAAATGTTAGGTTCTTTTTAAATGGGACCCATTTCTACTATGATGCCCAAGAGAGGCTGTACATAGTAGGTGGTCAAAAAACATATTTGAATAAATAAATCAATCTGTTATAAGAACCATTTTTAAGTTCATTACCAATTCTGTGTCTATCTCAAAATTATTTTCACTACCATTTCAGTATCACAAATGGTTCCCAAACTAATTAGGCTCCCATAACTTCTATTTGGGGTTTACTAGTTTTATTGACCTCTTGCAGTTCCCCCAGTGGTAGCCCTATTCATTCTTTCTGGAAACTAGTCTCTGGTACCCAAAATCTTAGACATGGATGAAATCTTAATATTCATTTATTTTAGTGATCTTAAACCTGTTTACACATTTAAATAACTTTTGTACTCTTTAAAAATATCTGCATCTATATTCTATCATTCAAAAGTTTCATTTAGTGAGTCTTAGATAAGCGATGGACATTCCTAAGATGATCGTAACGTGAAACCATGGAATATAATGACTAAACATCATTTTATATGTATGCACAATTTACATATAAATCATATCAAGGATACAAGATGCATCCTAAATACATAAAGGATATATCTCATTCCTGGTAGCCAAAATTAGTAGATGGCCTCATGAGTCTTGCCCCATGTGTCCTTTTCCCTTAGGGGGTCAGAAACTGTGAATATGATAGGACATTTGGTGAATGATGATGGAATAGTCCCTCCTATGATTATGTGACTTTATATAAGAGTTTCTTGGAGCAGACTGGATAAGAATTGTGAAGGCACAGAGATGAGTTGCTGCTGGCTGAAAGAGAGCAAATATGACTTCCTAAAGGAACCATGAAGCAAGGGATTGAAGCTAAACTTTGGGGGCCTAGAGCTGATGCTGGCTGACAATGAACAAGAAAATTTAATTTCAGTAAGATAGCCCTAAGGTGACGAATTTGGGCAACAATTTTTGAGGTTAAAATAGGATCTTTAGACTCAGAGGATTTCAATTTATTTTCACCTTGATTTCAGCTTGTTCACACTCTGAGTTGAGGATCCACTTAACCTGTTTATGCCCTCCAGATTCATGGAAATTACCAGATAATAAATGGGTGTTTAAAACATTAAGTTTGTGGTAATTTGTTACACAATGCTAGAAGACTAACAAACTGTTATTAGTCAATGCATTCATTTCCTAATTGAAAAACATTTAGTGGGGAAGTACACATGGTAAATAGCATAATAGGCAACGGAATTAAAAATCAAACATGATTACCACCTCTTAGTTCCCCATAAAACAATAAAAGGTTTTCTTAGGAACTTATTGACCTGATTAAAAAAAACATTGCCTTAATTTCTCAGAATATTATCATCTGTTTATTAGGTAGGAAAGGAGAAGGTGAATGTCCCAGGTCAGGCAAAGAATTATTTTGCTCTCATCAGGCTCTTAATGGATTGGATAATTCCCACCCACATTAGTAAGGGTCAATTTTCACTTAGTGTACTGATTCAAATTCTAAGATCTTCCAGAAATACCTCACAGAAATAATATTTTTATCACCTATGTGAACATTCCTTAGCTCAGGCATGTTGACACTTAAAATGATCCATCCTTGTTGGCATGATATGTCCTGAGCTGCTTTCCTCCTCCAAGCTCTTCCACCATGATGTTCTGTCTTAGATCCAAAACTAAGGAGACAGCCATCTATGGGCTGAGATCTCTGAGGCATCTCCTCTAAAATTGTTCTTGTCAGGTCTTTTAGCCACAGCCATGAGGAATCTGACTAAAACATGTCCCCCCATGGGTTTCACTTGGATACCTGCAGGTAAGATCATAGTCAATAGAGACTTAAAAATCCGATGCAGTCTTACTGTCAGTCAAGAATTACAAGGTGGTGCCTGGTAAGGACTCTCTAGAATCCTTCCTATAATCTCCAAAAAACTGGGGAATGGTGGGGGTCCAACATCACTCTCCTCTCTGAGAAGACCCACTCTCTCCCTTGAGGACATCTTTCCTTTACTCTCTAGTAATCTCTGCTATACTTTAAAAAAAAAATAGTTGGCATGATACTTTATCCTTAACCTTAAACCATTTCAAGCAATCAGTATGGCTATAAAATAATGAAACTTTCTTTAAGAATACCAATTCCAAATAAAATGGTATAAACAACTTTTTCTTTGAATAAGAAATTATTTAATCTTTCTGCATTTTATTACTTTTATGTTAGAAAAGATTGTCTGTCATGTGAATGAGCATTAGCATAGAAAAATTAATTTCCTTAATTTATGACCTAAAAAAATTCAAAGAATTGTAACTATATGTTGTCATCATAAGTGTGTACAGCATACCTGAACTGAAGGACAGTAGTATGTATTTTTGCCTATAAATTCTAAATTAAAACAAAAGAAATATTTTGAAATTTTATACATGATTTCCCTCTTCAAATTACTTCATTCACAATAGAGAATTCTTCTCTCAATTAGACTCAGACTTAAGTTCAAACTAAAAAAGAAAATGACTTCCCTAACATTATCACCTTCTCCCACCATGGGGATTACAGGCACTCTCTGCAGAATAGATGCTCTCTGTGTTGAGTAAATTTGGTCTATGAAAATAATTACAAGATTCCAATCTGTGTCTCAAAATAAAACTCAGACATAATACGTAGCCTTTATCTCTTTCAATAACACCAGGTCTCTTGTACCAACCAAAGCATTTAATAGATTGTAAAATGAGATACTTTCAAATGGAAAAAGATGTAATTGCTATGTATATTCCTGTCATTTTTTGAGGTACCTTTCTTAAGAACCACCTGAGTGGTGAGAGACACAAGGACCACTTTGTAAATAAAAAAAGGTTATTTTAGGGTGTTAAACAGTAGTAAATACATCAACTCAGTTGAACCCATGCTAAAGGTTGGGACTAGGGTAAGAAGCAAAGTACAGCCTGCAATTCCAGGGTAAGATACAAAATATAGCCTGCAAAATAGAGCCAGAAGAGTCTCTCCTGATTTCAGCATGTAAAATTTTATAAGAATATGCTCATGATTAAATTTCTCCACCACAGTGTATTATATTCAACCTAGGTAACCCCACCAGTCAATGGAGCCGACACCTATTTGCTTACAGTATTTAGAGAAATTAAACTGTCAGTCTTCATTTCTTCCGATGGCTAGACCAACTTGTCCTATTTTTATCTGGTCTTATTTAAATTTAAAATCAACAGCTTCAGAGATAGCTATCTTCTGATGAAATCCAGGATACTAGAGTCTAACCCATCAATATAAATGAAGCCTGCTGACATCAGAGAATGTAAAACAAAACAAAACAAAATAAAAAGGCAGCCTCAGATCTGTGTCCTTGGATTATAGCAAATAGCTGCGATTCACTCCACCAGGTGATCCTTCCAAGCCTGTACCATTGAGGTTATCCTGGAGGGCAGTTGGGTTAGCCTTCTCATCATTTCGGAAGCCTGAACTACATCAGATGGAGGCTTTGGACATCCAGGCACTCACACAGATGTTCAGTCATGAAATCACATCACATAAAACAACAGTGGAGACACACTGGTTGTTGATCTCCAATCTCCTCCTCAATCCAAATCGAATCTGGTTTTGGATTAAATAGCTAGTGGTTGATTTTGACATTGATGGACACTATCCTAATTCATGTAGTCCATTTGCCTTCCTTACCCAGCATTCTCATATTGCTTCCTACCACTTCAACCTCCACTATATTTTTAGTTCTTACCCTACTTGGCCATGTTTTGTAAACTGTACTCACTCCTTTCCACATTCACTTCAGTGAAATTTCTATTTCTATCTTATTGCCCTCAGAAAGCACAAAACTCCCAGGCATTAAACAATACATGGGAATTAGTTTAATCAGCTAACAGTTAAAGCATCAGTTCACAAAGTGCTCTCTGAACCAGGAGCATTAGCAAAATTGGGATTTTTTTTTTAGAGATGCAGATTACCAGGCAACATCCCAGTAGCTGAGGGGGGCACATAACTCCATAGTCTATTTAAGGAGTCTTCTGGGTGATTCAGATGCACAGTAAAGTTGTTGAACCACTGAGGAAGAACAGTCCAAGCTGACTGAGCAGGTAGAATGGGCATTTACTGAACATGTACATTCCAACACAGACAGTTTTTAAACTCCAAATAAAGCTCATTTGGTACATGGCACTTATTCATGTTTCTGTGTCCCAAATGTTTAGCATGATGACTTGAATATAGTGATTTATTTGATTTAGTAAAGCCAGAAAATTTCAATATAGCCAAACTTAATAAAAACTACACTTTGTGGAGTTAGGTTTGACTTGCTGTTACAGGTGACGCCAATGTGGTTTGGTGAATCTGGATTCAAGTCCTGACTCTACAAGTTCATCGAATAAATATTTCTTAGGTTATAGTTGATTTCTGTGTTTCAGTTTTCTCCTCTATAAAATGTGGATTGCAAAGCCAACTTCAAACTGTTGTCATTAGAGTTTGGTGCTGACATTTCAGACATGATACCAAATGCATGATCAATTAAAAAAAAGAGAACTGATAAGCTAGATTTCATTAAAATTAAAATTTCTGCTCTGCAAATGACACTGCCAAGAAAATGAAAAGACAAACCACCAACTGAGAGAAAAGCAAAAAAAACACATTTGAAAAAAGACATATTTAAAACACACAAAGAACTCTACTTGAACTCTGATAAAAAAACAAAAATGAATAACCCAATTTAAAAAATGGTCCAAAGACCTTAACAGATGCCTTAACAGATGTTCTGGTTAGAACCAGAGGACTAACAAATATCAAATAGGACTAAGAAAAGATGTCTTACCATGTATCTAATTTGGCATCTATCTTACCAAATTAAAGACAGTGACATCACCAAATGCTGTTGGGGATGGGGAAGAGGAACTCTCATTCCCTGCCTCTTTGGAAAGCAGTATAATAGTACAGCCACCTTGAAAGGTAGTTTGGTAGTTTCTTACCAAACTAAACATAATTGACCTTATGACACGGCAGTCATGCTCCTTGGTATTTTTCCAAAGGAGCTGAATATTAAAGACCACATGAAAACCTGCACGTGATACTTAAAGCAGCTTTATTCACAATTGCCAAAATTTGGAAGCAACTAAGATATCCCCAGATATATGACTGGACAAATAAACTATGATCTATTCAGACAATGGAATATTATTCATCATTAAAAAGAAATGAGTAATCAAGGCATGAAAACACATGGAGGAAACTTACAAGGATATCACTAAGTGAAAGAAGCCAATGGGAAAGCTGCATTTTATGGGATTTCATCTACAGACTTCTGGGAAAAGGAAAACCCATGGGGACAATAAAAAGCTGAGTGGCTGACATGGGTTGGCAGGGAGGGAGAGCTGAATGGGCAGAGCACACAGAATGCGTGGGTGAATGAAATTCTATTCTGTGTATTGTACTAGTGACTGTATCATACACTTGTCCAAACCCATAAAATGTGCACTGCCCAAAGCAAGCTATGGTCTCAGAGTGGGAATGATGTGCCACTGTGGCCCCATCTATTGTAACCAATGCAACACTGTGGAGGGGGGCATTACCAAGGGTGGCTGTGCACACATGAGGACAGAAGGTAGGGGACTTCTCTGTACCTTCATCTCAAGTTTACCGTGAACCTAAAAGTGTTCTAGAATATGGTTTTGGGATTTATTTTAATGGGTTAAATATTTCATAATCAATCTTTTATTTTGCAGAAGATGCTAGGAAAAAAATCTTCACATTTAGTTCCCAATGCCCATTTCCGTTAGCCAACAGTCACCTTGTGGAGTTGATTTAGAAGGACAACATACGCCACCTCTGATGTGAATTTCAGTGGGGCTACTGTACAGTTCCAGTGAAGAATCGCACAGGATGTTTCTAGGAAAGGTTTCTTTCTGTCTCTAAAGGTTGTTAGATCACAGAGCACAGAACATGTCCTTAACCAGGAAGCCATGTGTCTTCCACTATTGTAGTCAAGGCCAATTCAGTACTTGATACAAGGTAGATTCATACAATCAAGAACTTTAGTTTTCAGACTGTTCAATATAGTAGTCTAAGTTCCCTTCACTGAGAAAAATAGATTAGAACATCAGTTCATATTGCAGCCTCCCAGTTTTGCCAACAAATACCTGTTCTCCAGACTGTGAAGCCAGAAGGGAAAAACTAGATCTGAACTTGTGGATATCTAGGGTTATAAAACCTAAGTGCTGTCTCTTGCTGGGTTTAGCATAAGACATGCATGCTGCAGCTTGGTTACAGTCAGCAGTCAGTCACTGAGAAGTCTCCCTGAGTGCACCATGTGAGAGAGGGAAGGCTGGTCTCCAACCAGTGCATGGGATGTGGGTGACCTTGGAGGTTTCCGGTTGTATCACCCCAGGCTCCCAAAACACTTCAGATAAACATACAACCTTTAAAAACATGCAGAGCCTCATTAGATCTACTTAAGAACATAAACAAAACAACAACAGTGTTGGACATTCACTTCCAAACAAATGTACAGTTCCATTCTCAAGTCTAGCAGATGCTGTCCCTAAGAAAAAATAGAAGAGAAATATCAAAAGAATTGGAACTGTGTCCTGCTTCACAAAGGGAAAAGTAGAACAAATTATTTAACTCCTTGTTAAATAAAGAATAATTTATGTAGTGCTTCACACTAGTCTAATTTTGGCTTAACAGTGATACCATTTTAAATGTACATATTTACAAATCGCCGGTACTTTTCTTTAACTGTAAGTCCTATTGCATTCGATAGGGCTGGTTTCCCTTCCTTTAGAATTTTGAGAAAGGGGTAAGGAAATTAATTGCTAAACTAGACCACAGAGAGCTGTTTTTTCCATGCTATCATAAAGGACATTAAATGTGAAATTACAGCAGAAGAGTAGCAACTTGGGCTAAAAATGTGTGTCTTCATTTCAATTACATTTTTACTCTTCTGATATAATTTCTTTGATCAAAGCTGTTTAAAATTGACACTATAAAAAGAGGTTCACCCAAAGAAGTGTGGCTTAAAATCCAGAATATCAAACATTTTTTGCTCTCAGCTTCCAGCTGTTGGTAAACAGCCTATTCAGGAAGCTAGTGTTAAAGGCACTAGTCCCAGATACTTAGAACGAGGAGAAAGAAGCTGTGGAAGGAACGCTGCTCTTGACCCCAAGCTCCATCATTGAAGAGCTGCATGGCTCTGGGTAAGTCACATACCTACATCATCAAGTTCCACAACTGGCATTGTGCTGCAAACCATTGAAATGTCAAACTGTCTTTGCACAAATATTCCTTTTGCAGGAATTTTATTCCTCCTTTCCTCCATTCCAGTTAGTATCTTCTTTCTCTTCCTTCAAGTGTTTGCTCAAGCAAGGCCTCTTTAGACATTCTCTGGCTCTGTTTAGATATAGCTGACTATAAAATATCTTTGACAATACTATGGACAACTTCTAATATTAATATAGTGCACATAAAATGTTGAGATAATAGTGTTCATTAATTGTATTTTTTTGTTATTTTTTTGTCTACATGCTTCCTGATCCCATCAAATGTAAACAAGCAAATGCCTGCTTCACTTTAATTTTACTAGTGTAAATACTGGTCAAATAATTGTGTTCCTCAATAAAATGAGATAATATTGACTGAGATTTCCACCTCACAGAATGCTGGAGAAGTAAAATTATGAACATTAAAGTGTCTTCCATCTTCAACAAAATATGTACATGTCAGAAGTTATCACAGTCTTCCAAAGAGACAAAGAGGATGTTGGTGAGAAATCCTAAGACTACTCATCAACAGAAGACGAATGTGTTGTGAAAACCCTAATGCCCAGCCTCAAGTTGCTCATCAGGAACAGAAAATAAGCAAGGGAACACTGGGCAATGCAACAGAAATGAAAAGCTATGTCTATACTATTTGTGCTTGTTTTGTTTTTAAGTAAAGCACAGATAATAGGGAGATGAAAGATCAGGCAAAATGTAGACACACTTTGAAATTAAATCAAAATCTCAAGAATATTTACAAACACTCATTGTGCCATAAGCCTGCATTTTATGTGGCAAGTCTGCTTCTGCAATCTGTGGAATTGAGTCCTCCAGGATCAGAAGGAACATTGACTTACTTATACCTGGTGCATGCTTCTTTGATACTAAGGAGCTTGGGGACAAAGGTCACTAGGGCCAGGATGACACTGAGTCATGCTCAGCTACTGCTGGTCAGGAAGGTTACCTAGGATCACATGAACACAGGCAGGTGGAAGAGGAGAGTATATACTAGCCAAAAGCTGAGTGATTCATGGGAACAGGAGAGAATAGAAAGAAGACAAAGGTGACTCAGTCTTACTGTTAAGACCTGTACTTATTTCCCAAAGTCTGCCTGAGAATTATGCTACCACTGACAGCCAATCTCACTTGTCTGCACAGATTCAATTCAGAATTTACTGCACATTTATTTATGAATATATGAACAACATGGAAATAAAAACTTACTTTCTTCTGTGCATTTAAGGAAGGATGCCTTGCCCCATGAATTGATTGGCTGGATCATTCTTCTTTTGTCATTAAAACTCCTGGCAGGGAAAGCATGGGGATTAAGAATGTAAGGTACATGCCAACTGAATATCTTTATACCCAGTTCTGCCCTGAGGTGCAAGAGTGGGGCAGATGTGCAGAAGCGCTTCTGTCTCTTCCAATTCTGTTCAGCATTATCCCAAAGCCTAGCAGGAATCCAAGTCAGCTCTACCATTTCCAAGGATGTTGCTTGGACCAACCATCGTGATCTTCCAGGCTCTTCTTTTTTTATACAAAAAGTGGCATGAAGACTGGCAGGTTGCTCTGTGCTTCTAAGGCAAATCCTCTCAGAGAAGCCTGATGGCACAGGTGTGTGTGCAGATGCAGACTAAGGATCCTACAACAACCAGTGCATTTCTCTATTTCTTAATTTTTTAAATTCAAGCCTTCTCATCACTGGACTGCAAAATCTCTCTATTATATTTCTAATATAAAATAAGGTTTGCATGTATACAATCTTCTAAGGGAAAATGAGTCTTCCTGGAAACTGATGGAGTTTGAGGGTTTTGACTTCTAGTGACTCTCAGTACACCACTTCATGAGTCATCTACGTTGCAAAGGCAAGGAACCATGTGAAGACTAGTTTTCCTTTTATATCAAAAATTTAATTTAAAAAATAATTTGAAGATCGTTCTTTCTCTTTTCTCTAAGGTTAACACAATTTTGGTTTTCTTCTGTTCTACAGAAGTCTAAACTAAATTTACCTTTTGATTAGTTAATTAGGAAACAATACAGATAGGGTAACTTTTAGTAAATACTTGGATCTATTAAGCATCACTTAACGATAAATTGGGTATATTGCCTCTTAGTTACCTTTCTTTTCAACAAATCAAATCAAGTCAAATATAAAATGTTGAGTAAAGTGTGTCTGACTCTAAAATTTGATATGTCATAATATCATGTTAGTATTCATAACAGCTATAATCCACTTCTTGATGATAATATATTGAAATTATTATAGATAGAATATTTGTTTTCTTGCTTTTACTATTATTGCTGCTATGGTTATATTCCTTATTAATTTCATAATAATTAGACCAGATGTTTTATGGGTGACTGCATTTTGTGTTTAAGAAAGATATCCAGATTGTTGAGGGTTAATATATAATAAAAACTTCCAAGATTATTTGGCAAGAAAAATACATTCTGTCTATAAATTTCGAGTGGATAATTTACCAGCACTTTCCCTACAAGTTTTCTCCAAACTGAGTGAAAACATACTTCACAGCTTGGGGCCCCACAGAAAGTCTCCACGGGTAGACTTCCTGGGAAGACTCTGTCACGTCACCGAATGATTACCAAGGGCTCTAAATCAGAATGCCACCTCCACCCCCAGACAGGAAGGCAGAAACTGCTCTCACACAAGGTAAAGTCACCCAAACATTTGTTATCATCAAGGACACATGTCCAACTTTGAAGGACTCTCCCAAGAATACATCTCTCAGTCATTGCAGGTGACAACACATGTCATGAAATGAATTCGCCAGCATTAGGCATTAAGAACAGCAGCTCAGTCACAGGCAATCTTCAGGGAAACACTTGGACACAAACCATAAAGCTTAATCTGAATTGGGATAAATGTACCATTACCCTTGCAACTGGCAACGTTTTTATGCTCAACCTTTTATATCATAATTACACTGAAAGAAGTCCCCAAACTTAATTTGTTTCCATGTAGACCTTACACATTGAATCTTTTTGGACATAAACGTTCACTGATATCAACATAAAATATGATTCAAAAATACATGCCGTCTGAGCCAATTGGAAGTCAAATAAAAAAAAGAGATTTTATAGCACTTATTGTAGGTCCTCCAACAGCTTGGAACATTGTGTAAATATGATCAGGAATAAAACTCTGTAATCTTATCCTCTACAAGGAGAGGTTAATTTTATCCATGGTTTCAACTCAGAGTTAAGAGATCCATGAGAAAGTTACCATGAAAATCAGGATTGTGTCTATCTTCAGTGTATAGGAAAGGATAATTCATCACAGGTACTTCAATAATGTATTAATTAAATTTATTCTAAAATGATACCCAAAGTCCAGGCAACCAAAACAAAACCAGGGGGATTACATCAAACTAAATTGCAGCTGGCAAAGGATTTGTCTCCAAAATACATAAGGAAGTTCTGAAATTTGATAGTAAAAAGATAAACCTAACAACCTGATCTTAGGCATTTTCCCAAAGACGACCTAAGTGGAAATGGCCAAAATATAGGGGAAAAAAAGTTCAGTGTCACTAATCATCAAAGAAATGCAGACCAAAACCACAATGAGATGCCATCTCTCACTATTATTTCAAAGAGACATAGAAAGGGAGAGAGAAACTGGTGGGGATGTGAAGAGATGAGAGCACTTGCTCATTGTTGGTGAGAAGGAAAAATGGATGGTTGATGTGGGATAGAATGGGGGCTTCTCAAAAAAATGCAAAAAGAACTTGCATATGATCCAGCAATTCTGCTGCTGAGCATTTATCCAAATTAATTGAAATCAGGATAGTCATGTTAGTACTCGTTTATTCAACATAGCATTGTTCAAACTAGAAAATGTGTACACTACTAAATGTCTACTGACAGATGAACAGATATAGGAAACAAAACATGGTGAATATGTACAACATGCTACTATTAAGCCTTAAATAGGGCATTTGGCCAGTATTCCTGGTAACTGGGAAGCCTGGGCTAGTAGGATAGAAGTTTCAGACTAGCCTCAGCAACTTAGAGAAGACCTTTGTCTAAATAAATAGCTAGCTAGATAGATAGATGAGAGAGAGAGAGAGAGAGAGAGAGAGAGAGAGAGAGAGAGAGAGAATGAGAATGAACCTAGGATGTAGGATGCAGGACAGTGGTAGAGTGCCCTGAGTTCAAACCCCAGTACTGAAAAGAAAGGGGTACATTCTGCAATGTGACAACAGGGATGGACATTAACAGCATTTTACTAAGTAAAATAAAATAGTTATAGAAAGACTAATACTGTATTATTCCCCCATATGAAGTAACTGAAAGAACTGAATCAATAGAATCAGGGAATGGAATGGTGTTTACAAGGAATGGGGGAGAAGGGGAAATTGGGAGTTGCTAATCAATTGATACAAAGTTTTATTCAAGCAATTTGAATAAACTCTAGATATCTGCTGCATAACATGGTATCTGTATTCAACAATAGTATATTGCACACTTAAAAATTTGCTAAGAGGGTAGATCTCATGTTAAGTATTCTTAACAAAAAAAGTAATTTTGTTTTCTGTGTTCCAACACCCTAAGAATAGGAGAAATGTTGCATTTTAATTGGTACTAGTGGTAATTGGTAAATTGGTAATTGGTAACCAATTGGTAAATTGGTAATTGGTACTAGTACCAACTTAATTGGTACTAGTGATTGAAGAAGTGAAAAAAAAAATCAGAGGTAAGAGACTAGAGATGAATTTCTTAGTCTTTTGTAGAAAGAGTCAGTTCTCCTCATCTGCAGGTTGGGCTTCTGCAGATGCAACTGGCAACTGAGAATCCAAAATATTTTGGGGAAAATTGCATCTGTACTGAAGGTACACAGATATTTCCTCATCTTCATCCCCAAACAATGCAATAGCTATTTTCATAGCATTTACATTACAATAAATGTTACAAGTAATCTACAGGTGACTTAAAATATATAGAATGTGTGTCGTTTACATGAAAATACATTCATTTTATATAAGGGATTTGAGAATCCACAGATTTTGTTATCATGGAGCTAACACCCTGAGGATAATGAAGGATGACTGTGTATACATAAATTATATGTAAGTAGACAACTTCAATATTTAAAAAATGGACACCTCATTTAAACATTCCTGGGATCCCAGAAACCCCATCCTCTTTTCTACAGTCTTCTTACTTGCACAGTATAGGTTAATCATGCTTGTTCTTTTTATTTTTAATTAATATAAATTAAATGCTCTGGTATATACAATTAGTTTTAGATTCTTTAAAATCAGCATTTTTAGTGAGAATCAACTCCCTTCTAACATTTAGTTCTAGATTGTTCTTTCTCAACCCTACATAGTTTTCCATTGAGTACGTACATGATACTTTATTTATCTGTTATAATTTATATAGGTTTTTGAGTAGCTTTCTCGGGTTCACTTTAGATGATGTTTGTACATACTTTAGGTTCCTGTTATATATTTATATTACTCAAAATACAAAACAACATAATTTATATGCTTAAGTATTTCTTGAAAAAAAAACTGTAGGGAATCAGTCAAATGCTACTGGTGAACCTCTGTCCTTCTGGTCATTTTTATATGTTTTTCTCATTTTTCCCCTAAAAATACATTATTTATTAAATAAATATAAATATTCATAAAACTGGCTAAGTTAATCTCAAACCAATCTCACCAAAAATTATTAGATTCTGCTAATCATTTGAAAATGTACCAAGACAAGCTATGGCATAGAGCATAACTATTCTTCTCTGAATAGGTTCCCCCAAGGTGAATTGATGACCTTAGTCAACAGTAATGACTATTTGCTGACCGATGTATGCGAAACTTACTAATCAGTCTGAGTTTACCTTTTGGGAATAAGGAACAGACCATTAATCCTCAAGTCTTCTTGTAGAATTTATTACAAATTCAAAATCCTACAGGGCTGAGAGACATGTGCTCTCATGTTGACATTTCCATGCTAATGTTGCAGTCCTCACAATACAACACAGAGAATTAAGAAAAAGAAACACTCACTGAAAGCATATTTAATTATTTGCAGGGATTTTTTTGCTTCCTGGTACTCCTAATTTATGAAATGGGTTATAAAAGTTTATTTGGTCTTACTGGGGAATGATATTTGGCCAAATTATATTGTTATATCATGTACATATATAAATATATAACGATGAATCCCACCATTATGTATCATCATATGCACCAATAAAAATCTGGAAATTTTATTTGGCCTAATTTTACAGACCCTCATGTTTGATGAGATTACAGCATATCAGCATGTAGCTTTTTTTCTACAATTCTTCAAATATACCTTCTATTCATTTCCCCATCCTTTTCAGATTGTTTAGTAAGCTTACCTAAGTTACTAATTGGACATGTGCATCCAAACAATTTTAAAAGATGGTGATCTTTCATGGCACCTGCTGTAGAAGTAGGCAGCTTGGATGCTTAGCACCTTAGACTTCCCCTCACTAATAAGTTCTCCCCTACAGACAGAGAGCAGTTCCTGGCACATGGATAGCTTCTAAGATCTCTGTCTTTGCTTTACTGGTTGAAGCTTTTGTCCAGTGACATGGGAGTCTGCTCAGCAATGTTCAGAGCAGACCAGAACTAGAAGACACAGAACTCACAGGGGCAATGCTCCATCCCAGTCCTAAGTCTTCTCAGCAGGATGGAACTCCAGTTGGCAACAATAGAAATTTGCTCATCAATCTGCATAAAATCTAGGGTTTTATTCTCCCACTTCTTCATTCATTTCTTTTTTCGTGTGTTCTGCTCCCCGATAGCACCTCCTAAGTAGATCAATTGTCTTATCAAAATTTGTTACTCAAGTTATGCTTTGAAGGAAACTGAAGCTAGGTATTTCTCTCTTAGCATCTCAAACTCTTCTGAAGTCAATTGGTAGACCCCAACTGAGTTGTTAGCTACAATTTAAAGAGTTATGTTACTAGCTCTATTTTGGAGAAGAGGGATTTCACTCACCAAGATTCTTGACTGAAGCATTTATCAGAATGATAAGCAGATGGAGAGAAGGCAGGGTTTATTAAACAGTGATTTCCAAAGTTCTTTGACCAAAGTATTCTTTTTTGTTGTGTGTTGGTCTACCAGGATGCTGGTGACTCTTAGAGCACAGTGTAGTAAATGATGAACAGAATTTCAAAACTCAAATATTTCCAATACCCACACAATTTATGATAAGGGGAATTTCAAGGACATAGAGACTCTTGCAGATAGGAGAGTGCAAATGTCCTACAGACTATCAGGGTCACCTGTGCCATTCTGCAACTAGCTCCTACCAACCAACTTTTTCCTCCCTTGCAGTGAGCCCATCCACAGTCCACTGTAGCCCTTAGTCTATGGACTTGAAATTCAGTCGGGTCCTTGCAAAGTTTAATAGTCTGTCAAATGACTATGGTTTGATATATTTTGCTATGAGGACTGAATTGAGCATGAAGGTCCTTGTATGAGTTCATCATTGGTCTGTGTATTAATTAAGGCACTTGCTGCTACACAAAACCAAAAGATCAAGCAAATGATTGTAAGCCCCAGAAAACTTTCTCAGCTTGCATGACTACCAACACAAAGTATAAATGATCTCAGGAATGACTTAAAGTGGAGCTTTCAAAGTGTCACAAAGACTCACCTTTTACCACTTCATTTGGCTCTATTCTCTTCATGTATTAGTTTTGCTCTCAGGCAATTGTGATCCTTGTCCCAGGAAGTATATAGCTGCTCTGAATCTCATTTGTTTTCAGCTTTACCTCCAGCTCAGAGGAGAGAAACTACCTTTCCATCAGAATCAGACAAATATCCAGGGTTATCTTGTCACTGTTCTGATTAGGTTGAATACCTACCCCTGAAGCAATCATCACTATAAGGGATCTACCTAGTGGTTGAAAACAATTGCATATTAAAATCATTGATATATAAAGAATACTTACACTGGACCCAACCTCAAACTAATCATGGCAATACATCTGTGGGAGGGAACCAGGCATTAGTGTATTTTAAGACCCCCTAGTGATTTCAGTATCCATTCAGAATCAACAGCTGTTTTCAATCCTGAATGTTCAATATCTGACATCTAAACCAGAACCATTTATGGCTTCCCTGAAATTTCTCTACCCCCAGATGATCAATTATATCATGATTCCCTGGGGCTCTGACTTCTTATTGCTTTTCACAAAAGTCTTATGAAAGAAATACATTATTACTAACCAAGTACCTAGTTAAGAAAATTGAGACTTGAGAATTCAGTAATTTTTATGAAATCATACAGATGGAAAAGGGTAAACTGTGATTTGTTTGTAAGCTCTTTCAAGATACAAAGCTAATGTCCTAACTTTCTCTTCTACAAGAGTGATCTTGAACTTGGACTTTGAATGCACAGAGGGTGGTGGTTGCATCTCTTACGCTGGAGTGCATGTCCAGTGCCTGGTCAAAGTCATTGCTTATCAAGTGTTTGTTAGATCTCGAGACGCATATGGGTGGATGAGTGGTGAAGATATTTTGGTCTGGGAAGATATTAAGACCCTCTAGTTCACAGTCACATGGGCACCTATTTCACTGTTTGTTTCACCAAGGAAATAAAAGTACCATTTGTGCATAGGCAGGACTGGCCTGCTTGAATACTTCCTCCTTGTTGCTTTCAGAGCAAGAGACTGATAAAGAAGGATATGCAACTGAAACAATTACCTCTGCCCTTTCTCTTCGGCCCCTCGCTGCCAACTGCCCTGTGATCTACCTACCCTTATATTGTATAGGAGATTTTACTTGCCTCTGGACAGGGAAGTATTGCACTTTAAAAACCTATGAACTTTAGCATATAAGAGTTGTTCCAACATTCTTTGAGTCATACACTATTAGATAATGATGCAATGGCAAAGATCAATTAGTCCAATTCCTTTATGAAATCAAAAGTGGAAAATATGGCCAGGCATGGTGGTGCACACTTGTAATCCCAATGGCTCAGAAGGTTGAGGCAGGAGGATCAAGAGTTCAAAGTCAAACTCAGCTAAGCAAGTTGCTCAGTGAGGCGCTAAGCAACTCAGTGAGACCCTGTATATAAAAAAAATTCAAAATAGGGCTGGAGATGTGGCTCAGTGGTTGAGTGCCCCTGAGCTCAATCTCTGGTACCACCCCCCAAGAAAAGGGGGGGTAGGTATCCCTGTCTGTCCAGCAGATTGCTTTCATTGCCTTGGCTAGATGGATATAGAAAGTGGCATTCCTTCTCAATATTTTATTATCCAGATTGGGAACTTCATCTCTGGAGAATGTCTAAAGCAGTTAAACATTTGACACAAGGCATTTAAATTAAATATCAAAGATGTGCTGGGACCCATGAGGGCTTAATTTTACTATACTTGACACCCAAACTTGTTAGTTACTGGCTGTTCATTGGTTCATGTTCAGGGTCAAGAATAAGGATGTGTAACAGGAAAGGTCATGGGAAATGCATTCTCAACATGAACCAAGGTTAATGTTGCCTATTAAAGGGGGCTCAGGTGGCTGTAATTTCAGGAGTGTTGGTCACACAGCCTGAGTTTCACAACCTTCCAGAATAAATAACACATAATGACTTTGAGACTTAATAGCTGAGGCACTGCCAAATACCTTTTGATATTTGTAAATGTTTATTTGCTTTGAAATAGAGGGAAATACCAACATATGTCCTGATACAGCATATATTTGAATATGAGCATGATAGAGAATCACTAGGCCATATTTAAGAAATATAAATCCTTGCCATACAACATAATTTTCAAAATCAGCAAACTAATAATTGTCAAGGCATAGTATTTATAAGATTGCATCAAAGATTCTGGATTCAAACATCCTAAATATGTAATTCACAAAAACTGTATTCTATGGTATCATGCCAAACATTAAAAGTCATCTATTTTCATTCTGCCTAAATTTTAATGAGAAGAATTTTATTTGAGAACTGGATAATTGTTGATCTTGTAGACTTGTCCTAATGTAATGCTAAGGAAGAAAGCAAAGAAAATTAGTCTGCTGTCGTACTCAATATTCTAGGCATTCTGTTCCATTCTTCATGTTGATCATCTCATATAATAATCATGGCAGCTTGGGGAGTAGGTGTAACTACCCTCATTTTATAAATGTGGAAACTGAAGCATAAAGAGATTAAATTACACAAGTAGCCCTTCCATGACAAGGCCTAGATTTGATCCCTTGATTTTCTGACACTCAAGGTAGTGCTCTTCTGTTAATACCAGGTATTTGAGATTCACTGACTTTATGCACACAAATAAATCGATGACATATTAATAGGCATTAATAGGGAGGTTAAGTAACTGTCATGTCAGAGTACTAGTGACACTAATATCATAAGAGGCAACCTTACAATGACACAGGTGTACTTAAGGTGTCAAGCTTCCATGAGCAAAACTTCTTTGGGAAAAGTAAGTTTACTGATCTCTTATGTAATCATAGAATTACATATTTTTTAACCTGAAAAATCCTTGGAGATCTTTTCATTCAACTCTTTTCTTTTAAAGGAAATAAAAATGGTATTCAGGGAAGTGAAATACTCTTCTCAATGTCAAAAAACAAGGGAGTCTAGACCTCAAGATGGCCTAAGGACAACTCTAGTTCTTTTGCTACTTATTCCACAAGGACTCTATCAATTATCCACTTAGAGAATCCAGAGACATTGAAAGGAGGATGAGAGGTTCTGAGTTGCATTTTCTTACTCTTCTGTGGCCTGGGACAAGGAGTTGCTTTCCCCTTTCACATGGACACAGATGATGGTACAGGGGTAAAGCAAATCACATGGGATCAAAACAGAGTGAGGATAACTGTCTAACAGGTGACTTGGCATCAGTCTTTGATAGAGAGGTAGGGACATTCCATATCTGAGTAGCAATGTGATATCATCAAAACTTCTTTGTGTAAGTATTAATAATGTGTATACTCCAATATTTGACAATATTGGACATAAGAAGTCACTGAATTTCACAATGAGGAAGGAAGTAATGCAGAATTTTAAAGCAATACAGGTGAATCCCATGCTCTTCCATCTTTTTCTTTTATTATTTTCTTCAACTGCACTTTGGCCTCAAGTACAATTGCCCAAGTTCTTTCACGTCCTAAGAATAACTTTAATTGGAAACCTCATGGATCTAGTTTTTCACCTTGATTGAGTTCCAAATTTACTTGAAGAGTCATTTCATAATTTCTATGAAATTTTGAAAAAAGTCCCTCATGGTTGACTGTACTATATCCGTCCCTGCTCACACTGACTAGTTTAACTTCTCTTCACTTGCAAGTATCACCAGTAACCATTAATGGCCACAATAAAGTCTCTACTTTTACTCTGTAGATTTAACATCATTGACGATTTAATCCCTGGAGCTCACCCCTCTCTGTCTTTCTTTTTTTTTTTTTTTCTGTAGGGTTTTCTAGTCTATTCTTTTGGTGTTCTTTCCTTACCTTTTCCCTTTATTTTTGTTCATTTTTTCAATATTGTGCTTTCAAACTCTCATTGCTCTTATTCTACCTCCCTCTTTAACTTCACAATATCCCTGAATAATCTTTGATACAATGAATCTGGAATCTGGAATGAATCTTGGATCTGTATGTTGTAATGACTCATCATTCTACCTCACCAGCCAAGACATTTCCCTGGTGAATCAAACTCATATACTCATTTATACATTTCACAGTAAATATAAGACAACAACAGCTAACTCATCCTCACATTTGAGGAGTAATGGGACCATCTTGAATGAACTCAGTTCAGATGATCACAAATGACTAGAAAGAGCCCGTGACTTTCCTTGTGAATCATCTCCCACATACAGCTATCCACTAACTTGTCAAGTTAACCTCCCTAGTGGTGCTTGTCACCTCTTTCTCTGCTTTCATTATTTCTCACTCTAAATAGCCTCAGAAATAGGCTCACAGTCAATGTGACAGATTTCCAACAAGCTGTCTTTCTGAAGTGCAAATGTAATCACTTCATTGATTAATAAATATCTGTTGGTGCTTTTCATTTCCCAAAGGACAAAGTCATCAGCATAAATGAAAAGGCCTTTCACAATCGACCCTCTTCCTCTTAATTACATTTTAAAAATTGAGTCAACTGCAAAAATCTTGGATACAAAATTCAATAAATTATTTCATACGTACCTGTGTAAACTCCTACACCAAGATAGCACCAGTACCACATAAAGTCCCTTAGTTTCCTTTTCCAGGGAGTTTTTCCCCAGAAACATCCTTTATTCTGACTTCAATCACCTCAGTTTTGTTTGTTCTTGAAGATAATCCTTATGTCATTTTGCATCTGTTTTCTTTGATTGAACATAATATTCATGACATTCCTTATTTTGTGTGTAGAACTGCACGTTCATTCTGACAATGGAGAAGAATCTTACTGAGATGTTTATTGAGGTAATCTTCTGATTTGTATTCACATTAATAAAAGCATTATTTCTGTGTTCATTAGTTTCTTCCTTTTGCTCTTTTTCATTGTCGAAGTCCCAATTTAGAGTTGCTGATGGTTCACTGGCTTTAACAATGTGTCCAAACTGACAGCTTTGTTGCTCACAAGTTATTGAGGATCCACGTCACCATTCCTGCTAGTTAAAACTACACCCAAATTTAGTTGTCTACTCATTCCCAGGCTCTTTTCTCAAATTACAGAAGGACATTTTATTGGTCTGATTTGGTGGGTGGATGGATTTGTTAAGGAGGCAAATAGTCAGAGGGTCATGCTAAGTAAGCAGACATAATGAATCTAATACTTGGCTGATGAACTGAATGGTTAATTATTTCAACCAAGAGTCACACTGTCCAAAGTCATTTGGATGATTGCTTCCCTCTGAAGGAAAATAAAATACATGTTAGTAAATGAGCATCTGTTAGCATCTTTTTTTTTTTTTAATTCTGGTCCACTAATTTAAATCACTGTATATTTGATATGTACACAAACACACACACACACACACACACATACACACACACATGTGGCTTTGGAACAGAATATGTAGAGGAGAATAGAGGAATGAGAACAGAACTAGCATGCAAGATTTGTCATCTGAATGTTTTCTGAGAATGTCTCAAAAAAGCTTCAGAAAGAGAAGGGTTTAGGCCTCTGGAATCTTCAAGTTAAATTTGGGTTGACCTTCCTCTCACTTAGAGCAAACTATTACTCTTTCTGAATATTTTTCCATAGGTCAACTAGACTTAATAATAATACATGCTATGTAGAGATGTTGTGAGGTTTAAATGAGAGTTTATTTGTATAAACATTCCATAACCTATGAGTTCCATTTACAATAGGCATTTTTTTTTTCAGTGATAAAAACATACAGATAGTTTATTGAGAATGGTATGGTTACTGATTATGGAGCAAAATCAACTTTCTTTTTTTTATTTATTTTTTTATTTACTTATTGATTCATTGAACACAAATGGAGTACAGCTATTGCATTTGATTATGAAACCATGGTGTGATATTTTATTGAAGTTTTATGCCATTGCAAGAACATGGTTTCTTTCTGATAATATGTTAGTGTTCCTACTGTGGTAGGAACACAGCTGTATTAAAAATGGCAATGTGACTATTGTCAATTGCACATGTTTTGGTCTTGGGATTTTCTCAAGTTATTCAAGGTTAATATGTATTATAATTATAATCATAGTCATAGCAGTAGTAGCAGGGAATGGATATGAGAGAAATCACATTAATCTCTTAATGGGAAACATACTAATTTAAGGCAAACTTTATTTTTTTGGTTAACAACATTAATACATAGACACTGTAGGAAGTGATAAAAAATTACACAAATTTATCGTATGAAGTTAGTAACTTCCTGTTCTAAAAAGAATGTTTTCTTTGATCACATCATCAAAAAGAGAAATAGAATTAGTAACAAAATCCCTAACAACCCAGTTTAGAATTTCACTCACGAAGCCAGGCCATTTCTTCATAGTTGCAGAGTTTCCCTGGTACCTCACCCTTCTTTTCATCCAGTTCTTGATCAATATGACAGAAGAAAAGCAGAGAATCTTGCTGTGGGTTTAAAACAGCAGGTTTCAGCAGAAATTACAGAATCCAGCTTAGAGAAAACTGAGCTAAAGAGAAAAATCCTTTTATGATCTTTTTGTCTCTTTAATTCTTGTGTGGTTGAAGCTAGGGAATTCCTGCCAACACATGCTCCCATGACTGTCCAATTGAGTTTTAAATAACTCAAGTGATTGCCCTCTTATTATTGCTCCTGGGAACTTGTTCTGTCATGTAATAGAACTGAGTTTTAGGAAGTTCTTCTTGATATAATATCCCTGGGCTCAATTCATGAGAAAATTTCCTCTGCACAATTTTACCTCCATAAAGAAATCAATGGGAATAAAGAAAATAAAACACTCAGAGATGGATAGGGCGAGAGGGTTATGGGGTGTGGGAAAGATAGCACTGTTAGAGCTCCTGCTAGGAGAGGAAGGAGGTAAGCAGAGCCAGGTCACATCAAAAGAAAGGTCTAGATGGAGAATACATAGGTACTCCAACTGAATCTGAACCTACAGAGGCAGCGCTCCTAGCAGAACTGATGGAAAAATCCCCTGCCTGAAATGATTCTAGCACCTCTGTGGGTTTGTTTAATTCTCAGGCTGTTAACTTCCAATGAATACTGAATAGATTTAAAAATCCATTCCTATTCCAGTTAATAGACATGACAAGGCAGACATCAGCATTTTGTCTGGGAGTGGATCAAGCAACTTAATTCTCCCTAAGAACATGATAAAATTAGTCCTTTCTCACAGATATTATTCTTAGGGCACATTAGGAAAAAAACATTTAAAAATGAGAAACTTGTAGTAATATTTCATCTATGCCAGTCAAAATTTAGCATCCTTTAATTCAAGTTTAATCCTTATATCTATATAATATATAGCATAATCAACAAACACATAACATATGCATTATGTGTTATAGAGTTCTTGTATGCTATGTTGAAAAATTACTGTGTATTTAACAGCTTATAATTTAAAAAGCCTATTTATAGCAAGATATGATACATATAGAAAAAATAAATAGAACCATCAGCAACTACCTGCTTTAAAATTAGCAAACAAAGCATTTTTTAAGTGTAAACTAGTTTGCTGACTGATGAAATCCTCAGTGGACACACACACACACACACACACACACCTCCCTGCATAGAGGTAAAGCATCCCTACATATTAATTTTACTTCCCCTCAGCATTCTTGCCATTTGTGCTTTGTGCTATTGCTATCTCTGTTTTTTTGTAACTTAAATGTAAATATATTGAGAAAGGACCAAGCTTATTTTTTAAGCAGTCAGTGAACTATTAAATAATGCTTACAATACTACTTAAGAATAACAACCACGACACCTGTCTTGGGAAATTTAAGAGGCTCTCAGAATGCTTTTATCTGATGCACTGGGTAGATAACGGTGATATTTAAATCCAACTTGACAACTGCATTAGGATAGTGAAGAGATCCTCTGATATTTTATAGATAGGAAAAAATCATGTATCATTCAGAAGCCGTTTTGTTCAAATTTATGAGTAAAAGGAAAAAGTAAATAGAAATCCCAATGGTTCGTGTACAAACAAACAATGCTTGCTTTGCAGGGGGGATATAAGACATTTGAGCACTCAGAAACAGAGACCTAAGAACAGAGCTTGAGTTGCAGCCATTCTGAATGCCCTGAATTGGAATTAGGGGTTCAGCAGATGATGAGCATACCATATGGGCAAGGAAGGACCCAAAGGGAGAGATCCACAGAGAATAGTGAACTCAGCCAAGTCCATGAAAACTTTTTTCCCCTGATATTCAGTATTTTTTATTTGTATTCCTCCTGAAATTACTGCATGTTTAACAAGCTTATTGAGATATAATCAACTAACAAAATTTTGCCCATATTTAGTATGTATAATTTTACGAGTTTGGACAGCAGCCAAACAACTATTATAACTTTGCTGAAACAAGGTAATAAATATATCCAACATCTCCCCAAATTTCCATGTGTTCCTCTATTTTTGCTTTATTTTGTTTGCAGTAACAACACTTAACACGAGATTTCACCCTCTTGACATATTTTTAAGTGCACAACATCTTATTGTGAATTATAAGCACTATGAGGTTTGATGCTTCAGGTGATCATTTCCTTCAGAGTGTAGCCTAATGTTTCTCTCCAATATGGTTAAAGAGATCACCATTCTTCCATTATTTTATTGGCCACCACAAGACATGGTGTATAAAACACAGTGCCTAAAAAAATCGTGTATTTTAAATAACATTGCTATACATCCAGGTCACACCCATTACTTGCAGGTGCAATTCTAGGAATTTGCTTCTGATGTCGTGTTGGTTCTTAGAACTGGATAGTCAACAGGGTCGCTGTACATGTTCAGACATTGCTATCTGTGACTGATACTCACCAGTGGAATATCATAGCAAGGTATTTCTCTTAGAACTACAGGAGTGGATTTGTTTTCCTTTTTCTCTTGTTCACTTTGAGCAGGTATGAATTTGGATTTTACAACACTGATTGCTTAATGATCCTGGTCTTAGCTAGGATGACTGAGATTACATCTGAGATTGCCAGAATGACTTGTCTCTCCCATGTAGTCTTATATTCAACAAAGGATGGACTTCTTTATTATAGTATCGAGAATCTAAGACAAATCAAGGAATGATGTATAAAGACATTGGAATATGGATTCAACTTCTTTTTTTTTTTTTTTTTTGCAAGCATATTAAGCAGGCTTTATTTAAAAGTAGTAATACAAACTTCTCCGGAGTGGGAGAAGGGGGACCATGGCTGATGTTCTGGAATCCCCAAGAAAACCAGTTTTGGCTCTTGCCCTCAGGGTCAGCCTAAATCCAGGGAAAAGGAGAGCTTCTCAAAGGAGCTTTGCAACTCTGAGTCACACAACCTTCCGATCAGGGAGATTGATGAGACTCACTAGAGGATGAAAGCCAATCAGTGTACCTGCTACAGAGGAGGGTCATTGCAAAAGGGAGAAAAATCCCTAATGCTTCCAAGGGAAGCCACCTCACCTCATCAAGGAGACTGACCCTACCTAGTCTATGGCACTAAAGGAGATGAGAAGCTACTCTCAAATTCTCCACGAGTGACCCCTGTGGGAACTCAGCTGACTCTTCAGAGATAGGAACAAGTCAATTTGACCAGCTTGATCTTAAACACCTAGCAAAACAGTTAAAACCAAAACATAGTCATTCCTGGGCATTTAAAAAGAAACTGTCAAAGTCAGAAATTTTCACTCAGTTTAAGGTCTATTGCTCTTCCTAAGCTACACAGGTAGGCTTAATCTATGTTCCCTAGTATGGATTCAACTTCTGTAGAAGACATTAACCATGGTGCATCAAGTGGTAATGCACAATCCCTCCTCAAGTCTTTGCATGGGTTACATTCTCCTTGTTGCAGTGCCCTTGAGCTGGCTCTACTCAGGATTCTTGGATAGGGGATGTCATGTTCAGGGAGCACAATGTGCTCCATCCAATCAATCCAAGGCCAAGGAGAACTAACCCCTCCTGAGGGGGGACAGCTTTCATATAAAGAAGTTTTAAGGCAGAATATTGAAAAGTTAGTCCTAGTCATGAGTAATTGAATTTCATAAGGTTCATTAAGAAAGAGATGAGATAAGAAAGGAAAGCATCTCTGGTTTACAAACAGAACAGAGATGAAATATAAAGAACATAGAAGTCGGGGAATTTCAATGTTGTGCAATAAAACTGCTTCCAAATATTTAAAATCATTTAACTTTTAGGACCAACAACAAATTTAAGTAACATTTATTTTAAACTAACAACTTATAATTGTCTATTTATGGTATATGAGTGATGTTATGATTTATGAATATATTTTTGAATAATCAAATTAAGCTAGTTAACATTTTATCTTAAACACATCATTTCTGTTAATAATATTTGAAATTTTGAAATTTTCTCTTTTAGCATTTCTGCAATATACAATATTCTATTATTTACTATATTCACCTCACTGTGCAGAGTATTTAATAAATCAACCAATTATATATATTACTCAGGTTTGAATGAGATTTGGTAACTTTTGGCCATCATGTTCCATTTCTCCCACTATCAACCCTTTGTAACCACAATTTAACTGTGATTCTGAGTCTGATTTAGATTCCACATATACATGATAACATACAGTATTTGTCTTTCCATGCTCACCTGACTTCACTTAATATTCTAATTCTATCCATGTTTTCAAAAGTGACAGAATTTCTACTTCAGAGCTGACCCATGTCTCCTTATGTCCATATACTGCATTTTCTCCATTCATTCATTCATCCATTGGTAGACACTAATTTGATTCCATAACTTGGTGGTTGCGGATAGTGCTGGATGAACATGAGAGTGCAGATATCTCTTTGAAAACCAATTACAAATCTTGAGTAAACACCCCGAGGCAGGATTGCAGGATCATATGGAAATTCTGTTCAAAAACATGTTTTTTTGAGGACCCACCATGAAGTTTTCATACTGACTGTATTCATTTGCATTCCCACCCACGGTGTATGGGTGTTTCTTTCACATCATCATGAAGACTTGCTCACATTCATCTTTTTGATAATAGCCATTCTGGCAAGTAAATCAATATCTCATTGTAGTTTTCACTTGGATTTCCCTACTGATTAACAATGTCAAGCGTTTTTTTCACATGTCTGTTGGCCATTTTTATATCTTTTGAGAATTATAGATTCAGATGCTTTGCCCATTTTAGAATTTGTTTTTGTTTGGTTTTCTTGCTGTTAAGGTATTTGAGCACCTTATATATTTTGAATTAATTTCTCACACTTGAAAATATTTTTTCCGTAGGTCGTCTCTGAACATGGTTAAGTGTTTGCATTAATGCACAGATGCTTTTTCTTTTAATGCAATCCCATTTGTCTATTTTTGCTTTTGTTGCCTGGGCTTTTGGGGTCATATTCAAAACTCATTGCCCAGACCAATGTCGTGCATTTTCCCATGTTTTCTTCTACTACTTTTACCATTTACCCCCATAGAAACTGCAGAACCAAGTGAACCTCCTTCTGGAGTTGTGCCAACTTGGAGGAGAGGGGACAGAGATTGAGTAAGAGTTCTTCTAACCCTTCTCATTCAGAGTGCAGTCAGTTCTACAGACCACATCTGTGTCTCAGCCTTGTTTCTAGTCCTCAGGGTATTTGAAAGGACATACTGGTCTGTGGGGTGTGGTGGGGGGTGGGGACTGAGACTTATTCTACCTCTTGCTGACCTCATTTTCCTCTGTTTCTTTGGATTTCTGAATCTAGATTCTGCTTGCTTTTATGCCATTATATTTTTGTAAGTACATGTAATATTGTTTGGGAGTACATATACTTTTCAAACTTTTTAATCTAATTTTTGTGTACTTACAAATGCCTTTAACTCTTATGCAAATCTCTGAGGAGGATTTATCTCAGTTGGTAACTTCCTCTAATTAGCATTTGTTATGTAAATCCCATGATCTTTTTTCACATCGACATAAATATCAATTTGTTGGAAACATTTGGTGCTGCTTATGTTTTTGATGCAGTTTCATGACCTTTGCGAGGATGGCAGATGGAATCTCCACACTGTGTTTGTTGAATGAACCATATCCATAATCAATTGTCTATAATTCTAACTCCCATTACTTTAGAGTAGAATAAAATCTTGGACATGGGAAAACTTTGTAGGCCTAATCACAGAACTTTATTGATTTTTAGAGTAGTCTAGCCCATACATAATCAATACCTTTATCTTCAGCAAATTCTGTTTACTATCTTTATAAGTTTTATAGCAATTTTTGTGTCATATTTTTCATATTTTGAAATCAATGATTTACAATGGTAATTTTCATATTTTTAAATCAATGTTTTACAATGGTAATTTAACCATATATTAAAATACTAAAGGCACAATTGTCATAGCAGGTGGACTCTAGGATGGAGCACTGTACCTCACTTCTAGTATTTATATTCTCATATAATCCTCTACCTGGGAGTGTAGACTAGTCCCTAACTTGCTTATAATCATTAGAGTATGACGAAGGTGATATATCATTTCTGTGATTGGCCTACATAAGACTGTAACTTCCACTTTGCCATCAGAATCTATTGACTGCCAGGGTTATAAAAATTTTCATGCTGCAAAAATCCATATTGCTCGAGGCTGGAGGTGGGCTCTTGCCAACAGTTGGGAGGAGATGAGGCTCTCAGTCCAGTGACCTTTTGAGTTCTGTGTTTCACTAATAACCTAATGAATTTGGAAGTAGATGTGCCTCCATTCAAATTTCAGCTGAGACCCCAGCCTTGGGTAAAATTTTCACAGCATCCTCCTGAGTGACTCTGAGGCAAGAGGATCCAGATAAGCAGTGTCCAGACTCTTAAGTCATAAGAAATGGAGGATAATAAATGGGTGATTTTTAAAATCTGCTCAAAGCAGACAAATAAACAAAAACAACAACAAAACACAGCACTCCTGTCAAGACACAATATCAAGGCAAAGACCTTCTCAAGGGTGTGGCTGTCAAACACTAATATCTCTGAAAGTATTAAGGCAGCATCTCGTGAATCAATTCAGATGAACGAAAGATCCCAACTGGGTCTTAGAATCAGTTTGGCCTTACAGAAGCCTAATACACATCAAGCATAGAGGGGCATATCTCAAAATTCAGTTGTGACTATGGGCACCAAAAATAGACTTTAACTGTGGAAATATAAAATAACTCAGATTTTTAAGATCCTATATATGAAAGTAAGAGACTGCTATGTGAGCTTGTTTCACAATGGTAGCCACTTTATGTAAGTGTGTGTGTGTGTGTGTGTGTGTGTGTGTGTGTTTCATAACATGGTGATTTATACCTTAAATATGCAAAACAAGATTTATTTTAAGATCTTACATGCAAATAAAACTGGGTAACTTCAAATTGCAATTAGCCAATACTCTACGAATAAGAGATTTTTTTTCAGATGGACGACAAATTGCAGATTTTTCCCAGATATACTCATTTCTCCAAGCTTATTCTATGTCTGCTCTGCTCTCTGAAATCTGGTACTGTGCCTCAACTGAATTGCAATTAATGGCAGCCTTTTATTGCCTCCATTGTCCCCTTGTGTGACTTCATGATTAAGTTGCAAGCTGTAAGGAAGGAGCTTGTTCCATGACAGGGATGACAGGATGACTCATTATTTAATTGTGTTCATGAAAATTGTTGTGTACCCCAGAGAAGGATTTAAATAGTGAGTTCTGATCACCAAAATGCAAAGCAAAGGAAATGCAATCATCTTTGTTCTATTTTCTTCCTCTGATCATAAAATTTGTGAAGAGAAAAGAATTATTCATGCTCAACATTTTCAGGTTGCTCACCATAGGACTGCCCTAACTGCAATGCACTGGTAGACTGCTTCTGGGAAGCTCACCCTTTGTGATTTAGACACTTCGAGGGTTCTGCACACTTTGATACTCATGGACCTCTGCAGATTCAGCTTCTGACCAGATCGACAGGAGTTTCAAATCTCAGTGCAAGTAAGAGATGCTTTTTCTCTGGGTAAAGAAATTGGCTGAGGGGTAAGCAGGCAAAGAGGAGGAGTTGCACTTGGATATAGAGTTGTTTGTAGGCTCTGGTCTGACAAATGTTGGCAACGTGTATACATTTTTAGTTCTTATTTCCTTCCATAAAATGGGGCTAATGTAACAGGAAAGGAAGACTCTAGTGTTAAATATAAGGGAGGATAATTTTTCTCTCCACTTCTTAGAGTTTCACGTCTACTCACTAGATGCTTTATATACCTTTTGCACTTCATAAAACTAACACAATCTCTTCTTGGCCAGAACAATGGTAAGATGAAGGTGCAATAAGGCAACACTAAGGAATAGGTGAGCATTACGGAAGGCTGGAATGAGCCCTGAACAAGAGGGGTGGGTGAGGATTACATTTCATATTCCTCAAAAAAGGTGGGGGTTGGGGAGGACAAATGTTAGTGTCCCTCTATCTCCACCTCATGCACCCAGGGACCCCTCCTGAGCAGAGACCTTCTCCCTGACTCACCCAGGACAGAACTAAATTCCTTCTTAGCATCTTTATCTGGCTTCCCTTTAAAGTCCTCATCTAGTTCATCTGTTCCACCTTTGCCCTCAGGGTACTTTCACCTTTATGTCTCACGAAGAAACTAGAATTGTTCAAAGTACTCAAATCCTGTAGTTTACCCCAAGTCATAGAACTCTGCTTAGCTTCATCCATTCTAAGACTGAATTTTCAAATTATTTTTAGATTTGTAGTAAATAAAATAATCACCATTAAATTATATTAAACTCAAATTAAGCAGATCCATTTCTACAGATTCAGGAGAAGAGAATATGCTGTTACTCCTTCAAATACCATGACCTACATGTCTTTCATAAAAGGTTTCAGTGTGAACCAATATGTTGTAAACTTCAGGGCCTGCAGTTTCTAAAAGCCCCTTCATGTCATTATTTCCTTATTCTAAAGAAATATTTATTTTCATTTTTACTTAGTACAGCATTCAAGTTGTACTTTTTCTTTAAAGAGGTCTCCCAACTTGCTAAGTTTAAGATCCCATAAATACTAGATCCTTCCCTGACCCAATTCCATAACATCTTTCCACTCTTTCAAGCTTCTAAACTCTCCTGAATGCCCTTGGGAAGGTAAAGTAGCAGCCATTAAAGAAAAATTAGTCAACCAAATTGAAAATTAGTCAACCAAATTGAATTTTGCTTATCAAATGGCATAGAATCATTGACAGAATTCTCTGAGAAGTAGGTATAAATATTTTAGCAATATCCCAAAGTTTGCATAGTCATTTGATCCTAACCCCATGGCAGAAGTTAAGTAGAAAAATTGGTTTTAGAGAAGTAGTTATCAAAAGAGCAAGCAGATAATTTAACACCCTAGAAGATTTAAATGAAGGGTAAAACAAATACATTGATTACATTACTGACCTTTTTTTCTTAGTCATTACCAAAAATGAAAATTGCATATCATGTTCTTTTGTTATCTGCAAAAGCAGTTCAGAATGAACAGCTGACACATAGTCAAATTTGAAATGACATTTGTCAGTTAAAAAGTCCATCCAACTAGCTATCTAAAATTTTATTTAGCTGACTCTATAACTATTTAGCTATCTATTAGAATTTATTTTAAGTTAAAGTGAAGGGATGAAGCAAGAAGAGAGAGGCTCCTGATATCCTCCTCCCTGTAATAAAATATGACTATTAAGAATTGAAACAGAATCACTGAAAAAATACTTTTGGATGTTCAGGAGCATGGATTAATTCCAAGCAGATATGTTTTATAGGCTAAATTTACTCCTCCTGTGACGTAAACCAGAAAACTTTATTGACTCCTTAAGAATTCACCAGGATGGGAACTACTTATGGATAAATAATAAAATCAAAAATATCTAGATAAAGAGAAGGCAACCAGACAATTTCCACAACCTGTTCTTTGTATTTCCATGTGCTATCAATTCTCCATATAAATGTTCTAGAATTTTTTAGAAGGGTTGTATTTGCCACACTTCCAATTACTTTGAAAAATCCACATGAAGAATAAGTAGGTATTCTATTTCCTTTATCACCCTTAAAAATTCCAATCAGTTCAAATCAATAGAAATTTGTTGACCATGAATTATCTCATAGTTAGTTCTTTTACATTGCTATATTGGAATTTTATGTGTCTCTTGCAATGTTGTTTAACTTTTTCATGTATGTTTCCTGTGATTTCTTAGATAAATGGTCCTTTTAATGACAGCTATTATAAAACACTTGTGTTAAATACTGCCAGAGATATAGAGATGCATATCTGAATACATGAGTATATTCACATATATATGTGTGTGTATATGTATATATACATATATATGTGTATATATATATATATATATATATATATGTACACTGTGCTTACTGTATATCCATACAAACTGATGTAATGGAGAGTATGAATACGGCCACAACTTCATAGAAAATACCACCCTTAATCCTGTAGAAATAGTGCTATTGTATGTGAACATTTTCATGCAAGGTAATAAAAAATAAATAAAATGGAAAAAATATCAGAAGTTATGCATGTTCCTTTCCACCATGATTTCAGGTCATTCACTATGGTTTGAATGTTGACAACAAAAATATTGAATACGTTGTGTTGTAGAGACCCACAACACTAGCTTACCAAGCCACAACTACAATTAAAGGCAGTGGATATGAACAATTAGAAAGTGGGTCATTCCCAACTAAAATATCTTGGTAATATGGCTATCACTTCAATTTGAAGTCCTTGAAAATTAAAATACATGCAGCTTTCTTCCAAAGCTGCAACTTCTTTGATTTTATGATTTGGATTTGGCTCAACCAAACAAATGATAAACTAGGCATTCCTAGTTTATCAACTAGTATCAACTCTTCCTGTGCACTCAACCTCTTCTAATAAGAAAGACGAGCCTGCTGTTTCCAGGAATCAGATATCCATTTAGGTCATTGCAGAATGCTTAGCCAAACTATCATCTGTAGTAACATGAAATAGCATCAACTACAACATCTGTAGTAACATGAAATACATCACTCTTGAATCTGCAAAAGGAAATTCTAGGCAAGCTTTCTTCTAATTTTTTATTTGTTTTCACTTTTTCTCCACCTAATTTTAGTTTACTTGCTTATTAAATTTTATTGGTGCATATAATTATACATAATAATGGGATTCATTGTTACATATTCATACATGAGCAAGGTTGCTTTGTGAAACAAGATATGTATATAAAGAAATGAGATAAAACACATATCAAACAAAACAGAAAACAAAAACAAAAACTTGCTTAGTTTTTAAGAATAATTTGTAGAACATGCAAATACGTTAAGAACTCCTGGACCTGAAAACAAAATTGCTTCTCATTACTATTCTCAGGTTGTCAAAAGAATCTCAAATTTAAAAATTACGAAAAATATAACATATGTATAGTAAATGTTGTACTCACTGGTGTTTCTTCATGATATGAATGGGAGAAAAAAGTCTATTAACACTATCATTACACAACATTCTAATAGCCAAAGCTAGTAAGCTCAGGAAGATTTTATATATATATATATATATATATATATATATATATATA
>JAJEJO010002221.1:50846-71586 GCA_020662805.1 Glaucomys volans | reverse complement strand
ATGTAATGGAGAGTATGAATAAGGCCACAACTTCATAGAAAATACCACCCTTAATCCTGTAGAAATAGTGCTATTGTATGTGAACATTTTCATGCAAGGTAATAAAAAATAAATAAAATGGAAAAAATATCAGAAGCTATGCATGTTCCTTTCCACCATGATTTCTGGTCATTCACTATGGTTTGAATGTTGACAACAAAAATACTGAATATTACGTTGTGTTGTAGAGACCCACAACACTAGCTTACCAAGCCACAACTACAATTAAAGGCAGTGGATATGAACAATTAGAAAGTGGGTCATTCCCAACTAAAATATCTTGTTAATATGGCTATTACTTCAATTTGAAGTTCTTGAAAATTAAAACACCTGCAGCTTTCTTCCAAAGCTGCAACTTCTTTGATTTTATGATTTGGATTTGGCTCAACCAAACAAATGATAAACTAGGCATTCCTAGTTTATCAACTAGTATCAACTCTTCCTGTGCACTCAACCTCTTCTAATAAGAAAGACGAGCCTGCTGTTTCCAGGAATCAGATATCCATTTAGGTCATTGCAGAATGCTTAGCCAAACTATCATCTGTAGTAACATGAAATAGCATCAACTACAACATCTGTAGTAACATGAAATACATCACTCTTGAATCTGCAAAAGGAAATTCTAGGCAAGCTTTCTTCTAATTTTTTATTTGTTTTCACTTTTTCTCCACCTAATTTTAGTTTACTTGCTTATTAAATTTTATTGGTGCATATAATTATACATAATAATGGGATTCATTGTTACATATTCATACATGAGCAAGGTTGCTTTGTGAAACAAGATATGTATATAAAGAAATGAGATAAAACACATATCAAACAAAACAGAAAACAAAAACAAAAACTTGCTTAGTTTTTAAGAATAATTTGTAGAACATGCAAATACGTTAAGAACTCCTGGACCTGAAAACAAAATTGCTTCTCATTACTATTCTCAGGTTGTCAAAAGAATCTCAAATTTAAAAATTACGAAAAATATAACATATGTATAGTAAATGTTGTACTCACTGGTGTTTCTTCATGATATGAATGGGAGAAAAAAGTCTATTAACACTATCATTACACAACATTCTAATAGCCAAAGCTAGTAAGCTCAGGAAGATTTTATATATATATATATATATATATATATATATATATATATATATAAAATATGTTGTATATATAAAAATATACAAATATATAAAATATATAAATACATAAAATATATAAAATATATATATTTTATATATACATAGACATCATACATAAAATTTATCACAAATGTATATGTAATGGTATCTAGACTATAAAGGGAAATTTTTTTCAAATTAAAATCATTAAAGTTAAAAAATAAGTAAATATTAAAATAATTATTAAAATTAAAAATTAAGATTAAAAATATATATATATAGAGAGAGAAAGGCATCAAGAATATAAAGAGAAATCAAAACTATTATCATTCATAGGTTGCTTGTCTAGAAGAATATAAAATAATTATAAAAATATAAAATCAATATAATCTTTTATTTTGGGGGAGGGGACTGGGGATTGAACTCAGAAGCATTCAATGACTGAACCTTATCCCCAGCCCTATTTTGTATTTTATTTAAAGACAGGATCTCACTGAGATAGTTAGCACCTCACTTTTACTGAGGCTGGCTTTGAACTCGTGATCCTCCTGCTTCAGCCTCCCAATCCACTGGGATGACAGGTGTGTGTCACCATGCCTGGCCAATATAATCTCAATAAATCAGTTAGGTATAAGGATAATAGGTAAAAATATTGCATTTCTGCATTACAGTAAAATAAATGGAAGGAAAAATTTGTAAAATGCAACTAATAATAGCTTCACAAATGAGTTAGTATCTAATTATAAATTTAAAGAAAGACACACAAGACCACTGAAATAAGTATAAAATGTTATTGGCATTCATAATGAAGCAAGATTTTTTAAACATTTCCTTTTTTTAAGTTTATAATTTAGTTTTTTTAAAACAAAATTTTAATGGGTGATTTAAAATTCACATAAAATCACACAGAGCCAAGAATTGCTAAGGTAACTATGAAGAAGAAATCTGGAGAGCTCACCTTACTAGACATAAAGATTTATTACAAAAAACAATCATTAAAATACTGTACTTTCAGTAAATAGGACAGAAAGATCAGCCAGTGTAGTAGAATGGAGACAGGAGAACTGGGCCCAAATATGTAGAGCTGCATTTGATGACACCCTCATGGGCAATTGAGAAAAGACCCTTGAAAAATAAACGGTGCTGGGTTAACTGGATTAACCTATTGGAAAACATTTTAATGCAGCGGATTCCTAACACACACACACACACACACACACACACACACACACACACTCATATTGATTGCACAAATGAGTAATGGTTTAAAACAATATAGCTTTTTTTTTGTAGGGGAGTTAGAAGAAGACTTTAACTAGACAAATATTCCTTCAAAATTCCACAAAAACCTTAAGTCCAAAATGAAATAGTATAAATTATATTATATATTAAACAACAATTTTTGTTCATTAAAAGATACAAGTAGAAGCTGAAATGGCAAACAGAGGTTTGAAAAATGACATTTTCAGATACATTTATCTCATGGCCTCCAAAACCTACAAACAATAACTGCAAATCAATGGGAATACATTTAAAAATAGGCAATTCAATAAAAAATGCAAAAAACAAACTTGAGTAGAACTTTTATAAAATATCTAAGAGACCCATAAAAATATGAAGAAAATCACAACCTTTTAAATCATCAGGAAAATGCAAATAAAATTATAATGAGCTGAACTAAACATCTACAAGAATTGCTACAAAACACAGGGTGTAAAATCAAAATGCCAACGGCAATGTGGAGCGCTGACAGCTCTCAGACATCACTGCTCAGGATGCTGAGTGCTATAATGATTTTGCTATTTGGTGGATCTCCTACAGTTGACATCTGCGATCTGCCCATACTAGGTGGGCCTCTCACAGCAAAGCAACACATATGTTCAGCAAATACCTGTGATTGAATGTTCATAAAAGCATGATTTTTAAAATCCTTTAATAAGAAATTCCCTAAATTTCCATTAGCAACAAGGTGAACAAATGCAGTGAGGTACTCTTGGCAAATAAAAGAGCCCTCTAGATTCGTGGGTTCTGCGTGGGAGAATTCAACCAACTTTGATTCAAAACTATTTTAAAAATATGTCTGCATATGTATAGATTTTTTTCCTTGTTATTATTCCCTAAACAATATAACTACCATTTACATATCATTTACATTTGTTAGGTATTATTCATAATCTAGCGATGATTTAAAGTATAGAAGAGGTTATATGCAAATACTATGCCATTTTATTGAAGTGATTTGAGCATCCTTGGATTTTGGTATCTGCAGGTGGTCCTGGAATCAATTCCCCATAGATGCTAAGACAGCAATACAAATTGATGACTTTCAACATTCAACAATATGAATGATATTCCTAAGTACAATCAAGAGATGAAGTCAAAAAAGCAGGCAAAATCAATCTGTGATCTTAAATATCAGAATAACAGTTATTCTTGGTGGGAAAAAGATGATTATTAAGCAAGTTATGAGTTTCCATGGGAAATTATACTACTTAATTTCTGAGCCCAGTTCTTGTTAGATATGCATGTCCAAATTCTAATATCCTTTGTGTTGTAAATCTACACTATGCAGAGTCTTCCATATGTATATTCTATCTTCAGAAAAGTTTGCAAAACCTCCTGATGTTTGGTCCTGCTGCTTTCACCCTTGCACAGTCCGTCCACAGACCAGCTTTCCCTCTGCTTTTCATGTCATCTACTCTCGACAGGAGATGCTCTTTTTCTTTTTCTTTCTAGCACTGACCTTCTGTAGCTCTTTTCTTGAAGCTCTCATGCTGCCTCTGCTCAGTTAATATTGAAATGAAATGCATGATTCCTGTAACAGCTTGTTTCTTCACATATAACTTTCTCTACTCTGTATTTTCTCAAAGGGAAACAGGGCTTTACATGCAGGAAAAAACTGGACCCTAGCCATGTTTCAAAATTTTTAAACAGAAATATGTAAGAGCAATAGGATCAGAGGCTTAATTCAAAGCCATGGATTCTTTGATATCATGACCTGGATGTTTCTGGTAGAGGCAGAACCCTATGACCTTGATTCTATTCTACAGCCTAGACAACATACCCCACCATCCTTGGGTACTGCCTTCAGGAAATGTGCTTTGAAGATGAGTTGTCTGTATTTACAAGGGGTATTGGGAAGGGGGCACAGGGAAGAATTATTTCCTAATCCTCACTCAGCATGTTCCTTTGGGTTAATTTGTCCTCAAGTGATATGAATCCTACTTCCTTCCACATGCATCAGTTTCTTCAAGTTCTTTGAAAATATATCAAATTTGTATCACCTTCACTTGCTCAATTCATCTCAGCCAAACAATCTTTTATAATACAATGTGTAATCCCCAAAGGCCCTAGATAACATTGCACTGGCTGAATGTTATTTCAAAGCATGCTCCAGGAGGGGAAATGTCATATATTATGCCTCCATGGCCATTTTAATTTTCTTTTATTGCATCTTGGCAGGAGCTTAATAACTATATATTGAATAAAATAAGACATTACACATATGTATTAATTACAACAATCTTAAGAAATACTGTGTTTCTGCTCTCAAAGATGGCAATGTTATAAAAGAGGAATATAAAAGTATCATTTGCAAATTTTCCTTTGTTCAGAATGCAAGTTATAAACATAAATATGTTATGAAACATTTTCTTATCCTTGTACGAGGGCAATTGTGGTTTAGGAGGAGGGTGCTGGTGACGTTTTGCCAGGGAATCATGATTAATTCAGGAGCATATGAACTGCTCAGAGGGTTCTATAGTTAACTGCTACTTGCATATCTAATTCCATCCTTGGCAGTTACTCTTAGATTCTGATAGGAAAAGCAAGGCACTCAATGGTTTCATCAGTTCATCCTTGTCATGTTCTCCCTCCGCATCATCTGTCTGCTCTCACCATTCCTGATGTGCTATCGGATAGATACGTCTCAACAGCACAGAGGGTACTGACCAGAACTTTGAATCAAATTCCCTGAATTTAAATTCTAATTTGCCTACATTGCGGCCTTGGCCAGAAGACTTCTTAACTTCAAATTTCTTATGCATAAAATACGATTAACCATAGCTATGAAACCAAAAACATCCCTTTGTATAACATGAATAAGATGCATAAATGATTAAAATCATCAATTATTCTATTAATGTCAGTTTCCTCATTTCAGAGCTATCTTCTTGAATTAAGCAGAGCCCTCAGTCCCATATAGCAATATGGCCCAACTTCCATTAGAGAACCGAACATGAGCTCATCCTAAAGGCCACGTGGCAAAACTTTGATGGAATGTCCCAGAAGGCTTTTCCCTAACCTTCAGGATTCAAAACACACAGATCCAATCACCACCATTGGAGGGACTCTGAATGTCATTGCTGCTTTCCTTCTGCTTTGGGCTCCTTAAAATAAATTAGTTCTACAATTCATACTTTGATCTTTATTATTTCTCAGGTGAGATTTCCCATTATTTCATTCATTTTATGGATGTTTTCCTTTAGCTCCTGGAATTACTGTCATAAAGTCTGACTCAATTCTATGATTTTTATCATTTCCAGGATGGCCCTTGTTTTCATCTTTTATCTTAAGACCACATCACTTTTCCCTTGAATCTGTATTGAATAATTTTATATTATATTGCAGATACTACGAAAATCTCTTTCTGTAGTTCTTCAAATCCTTTATAATCCTTTGCTGAATAATGATGTTTTACCAGATCATAGATAGAAATTCAAACAAGTTCTATGTCACCTCCCATAGGTATTGTTCATATCTCAGTTCAGTTCTCAGAGACTTCACTACTCTGTTCTGTGACTGTCTAACACGTGTGTTTAGAGGTTAAACTGAGTTGGAGGTGTGTTCCAAATCTCATTCAGTTCTCTTTTGGTTTGGGGTCTATGCTCTGCAGGCATAATCCAGGAGTCTATTTGATATATATTTGATATATTAATTAGTTCTCAATGCCTTGGCCATGTTGTTGGATTAAGTTCGTTGTGCATATGCCTGGATTAGAAGTCTGCTGCTCGTGTGACTGGTTCTGCATTCAGTAAGCCTTTTCTAAGCTGATTTGCACATGTCTCATGCATGGGTGAGTAGGGCATCATACCTGGAATTGGAAATTCCCTTCTCTGTGTCTCTCCTGAGATTCCCCCCTCAAATTCTTGCCATTAGGAGTAGTCTTCTCATCGCCACTAGGCCCTGAACTTGGACAAAGCCTTCAGAGACACGGATAAATTAAAAACAAAATTTGTCCCTGGGGATGTGTGCTCCAAGTATTAACTCTCCTCACCATCCACAGAGAGACTTTGTACCATGGTCTGAATGTTTATGACTCCCTTATATTTGCATGTTGAAATCCTAAACCCCATGATGATGGGATTAGGTGGTGGCGCCTTTGGGGAGGTGATTAAGTCATGAGGGTCAGGAGTGCATGAATGATTTAGTGCCTCTCTAAAAGAGACTCTGAACAGTTAAATTGCCCCTTCCTCCATGAGAGGACACAGGGAGAAGGTATCAGCTAGGAGGAATGTGCCCACAAACACCAAATCTGCTGGCTTCTCAGTCTCCAAAACTATAGCAACTACATTCCTATTTGTTTGAAGCTAACCAGACAATGATATTTTATAAACACAGCTCAAGAGGACTGAGATAGTTTATCTATTTGAATTTTTATTTTCCAGAACTGTGAATTATAAATATCAGAAGGAAAAGTGCCTGTGAGGACTTCTCACTTTTAACTAATATTCAACTAATCAGAATTTTAATATTATAACTAAAACTGGTTAAGCATCCCTTATCCAAAATGCTTAGAAACAAAAGTGTTTCAGATTTCCCTTTCTAAGATGTTGGAATATTTGTATATAAAAAATGAGGTATGTTGAGGATGGGACCCAGGTGTAAACACTAAATCCATTTATGATTCATATACACCTTCTACACATAGTCTAAGATAATTTTACACAATATGTTTAATGTGCCTGAATTTTGCCTGTAACTGAATCCATGAGGTCAAGTGTGGAATTTTTCACTTGTGGCATCATGCTGCCACTCAAAGAATTTCAGATTTGGAACATTTCAGATTTTGGAGTTTTGGATCAGGGCTGTTCAACCTGTATTACAATTTTAAGACATTTATGTTAGCCAAAAAATTATTCTTAGTTTGATCCTTTGTTTGTTCTTTCTAAATGCTCTATCAGTATTCAACAGGTTAGACAATTACATTCCAAAAAGGAAGAACTATTCCATGGCTCATGAGTTTTCTTTGTCTTGAGCCTCTTCCTTGAGGTAAGTTGTACAGTAGAGCCTATGTACATGGGACATGTTGATCCCAGTGGAGTTGCATGAAGTATACTCATCTGCATATTCAGGCACATGGTCAGGAGCTACAGCAATGGATGCCTTAGTCAACAGAGCCACTGACTCACTTAATAGCTTGTCCACTCTGGAAGTACACTCACTGTTGTTGAGCATGATAAAGGAGAGTGGGATCAAAAGGAAGGAAAAGGGAACTAATGGGCTATTGAGTGCCTGCTAGGTGCTTTGCCAAAGGGGATCTTTGTATGCTATCTCAATAATACCCAAACCACCCTAGTTAATATAGTAATTAGCTTCAACAGGCAGGGAAAATGTTATCAAGTTAAAAACTATACCTAGGTAATATAATCAAACATCAAAATTCCATTCAAAATTCAAGTATGAATATGAAACAATGAATCCCACTATTATGTATAATTGAAATGCACCAAGGAAAAATATCTTATTATTAAAATTAAAAAAATAAAAAACCAAAATTATAAAAGCAAATCTCATACTCATATCCTTATACATTTATCCCTTTAGAAAACAATTAGAAGAATTTTCAATGAAAAGGCAGGAGGGTCAATTTCATTCCATGCTCTGTCACTCATGGGTAAGTTATGTAATAATGCAGCTGATTATTATATGGTTAAGAGTGGAAATCCAGGCTTTAGATTAAGTGTGGAGAGCCTGGTTGAATTTACAGCCTGTATAAACTGATATGTTTTTAATCTTACATAGTTGCTATGAAAATTAGAGAAAGCATTTAGCATACTTTCAGGAGCATTATTAACATTAAATAAATGTGTTTTATTTTGTATTATTATTGACTAAACATAAAAATTGATCAGTGCTTCATTATTTTAGGAGGTTCAGGTAAATGATATGGATATTTTCTCACATTATTAGGTCAGGTTCCAACTACAGTGTTTGTGATTCATTTTGCTTGGGATTCAGGCTCCTGTATTTTAGAGGGAAAATATATTTCTTTCAGGTGTTTCTAATTATTAAACTTGCTTAAATTTCACTTGAATTCAGAGGACTGATGAGTACCTTCTATCTCCGGGAGCCCATGATCTTAATGATTAGTGAGGGATGTGTGGGGAAGATTCTGTGGAGATGTTAGGTTGATCCTCATTTTGAAATATAGACATTAAATCACCAGGTGCAGTACTGATTTCAAAACCCACATTAATGTTGCTTTGTTATTTGTACAGGAAATTTAGTTACCCACAGTTCAGGGATATAAGAAAAAGACTACAAAGACCTTTGAAAATAGCTGAGAACTAGAATTAAGGCAAAGTTTTCATAGATGAGAACTTTGTGGGTTTGCTTTGTTCCATTTTGTTTTGAGCCTGATACTCCTTTTCCCACTTCGTCCATCCAGCTAATGTCTACAAGTTCAAGAAGAAAGAACCTAGCTCTAGGAGACAAATGATCGCATACCTAGAAAAAATGCTTCATGTACTTGACCCAGGGCAACTTATTAGAATTTTCATAAGAAAACTTAAGAGAGATGGAGTCAAAGGCTCAGAATTAATACATGAATGTTCTTCTGCCTCCTAATTCTATCTAAGAATCTCTAAAAAGATGTTAAAGCCATTTTACTGTGAAATTATTCTTTGAATTCCTCCTCTATAAATGTTGAGCAGAAACAAACCAAAGCACCCTATTTGTAGGAAATATAGTGAAGATAAGGAATCACATACCTGCGCTGTCTGCAAAGACTTCCTATAAAGATTTTGGCAATATGGGCATGTGACCTTTGACTTTCCATATGGCAAATATTTATTTTGGAAAACATTCCATTCATATTTATTACAAATAAATATTATACAAATATTTACAAATACTTAAACACACCCTGACCAATGTGAAAAGCAGTTTAATTTGGAAAAACATTTTAAATATATGCAAAACACAATAGTTAAAATATCAAACATGCACACTTTATTTCTCATTGAATAAATGTATACATCTCATTGTATAAATTCAAAAACCTAAATACCAATGTTTATGAACATTTTTATATTTTAATCCTCAGTAATCATCTTACAGATTATAAGATTAGGTCATTTATTGGATTGACAGTGATATTTCTGAGATTATTTGTAATAAAAATATCTAGTGTTTGTCTTTCCATATACATATGATAGGAGTATAAGTCAGTATCATATTCCTGAAAAGCAAGTCATGGATTCACATCAATAATCTTAAATGTATCTAAAGCATTTAACCTAACAATATTTCTGGTGACAATATATTTTACTAAATCCATTATAGATGTACTTCAAATGTTTCTAGAAAAATGTACATAATAGCCCTACTTGGATTTTCTCAAAATACCTACATCTTTTAATAATTTTAAATCAATTATGATAGATTTATATATCAAACATAGAAGTAAACATGAAATTTATTTGTATAAAAAATATAAGGATACCTTTAAAAAAGTATTTCAACATGTTACTTAGTGAAAAAAGTCTTTGCAATTAAGGAATCAGAGTGAACTCATTCACATTTACATTTATTTGTCTTTTTTATGAATTCTTAAAAAAATCATTAGTTGGCTTTTACAAAATGGACAAAATATTTTAGACCTTTCTCCAAAGATATACCAATAGTCAATAAATGCAAGAGAAGAGATGCTCAACATCACTAATCAATAGAGAAAAAGAAATCAAAATTACAATGAGATTGTATCTCATACCTACTATGCTGGCTATTAGACACATTTTTAAAAAGCAGAAAATAATGTGTGTCAGCATCATGATGAAAAATTGGAACCCTGTGAATTTTTAATGGTAATATAAAAGTGACACAGCTACTGTATGAACCATTACTGGGTCTCCTCAAAAATTAAAAATAGAATTGTCACATGATCTGCAAATTTCACTTCTCAAATATGCTCAAAGGAATCAAAAACGGGGTCTCCAAGAAACATGTATATACCCATGCTCATACTGGCATTATTCAAACAGCTAAAATTTGGAAGTAACTCAATTGCCTATCAATGAATTAATGGATAAGCAAAATCCATTTGATTGAATATTATTTAGCCTTAAAAAGGAAGGAAATTCTGATAAGTCATCACATGGATGAACCTCAAGGTCATTACACTGAGTGAAATAAGTCATAACAAAGAGGTAAATACTATGACCTTTTCATAATGATTCTTATAGACATTTCACATTTTTAAGATAAGGTTTTAGATATAGTTATATTTTCTCATTTTTAAGATGAGGTTTTGGATAGAGTTACATTTTCTCACTCATTAAAGGAAGCTCACGTGGCTACAGAATCCTAGCTCCTTCCCTGGAGTAAGAAGAAAAAATTTCTCATGTAACTTAGAGGGATGACGTTTGGTCTATGTGGAATTTGGAGAGACTTCCCAAGATGCATATGGAACTCCAAGAGTTAACTCTCACAAGTAGGCTTTCAGAGAAGTTGTCAGGAAAGTGTCTCAACTCCTTCTCAGCACATCCAAACCAAGCTATGGTTCAGAATGACATTTCCTTTTGACTAGGCAACAGTTTCCTACAGATGAAAAAACTATGGAATCCAGCCCTTGCTAAAAGAAGAAGAGGGTTGGCTCTGTTTTCAACCCCATTCATGGACTGGGTCATGGATAAAGAGGAGAGGCAGATGGTCATTGAATTACACTTCTAACAAAATGGAATGTATTAGTCAATTTTCAAACATATTTTTCCAACTCTTATAGCAGACAATTATACACACGCACGCACACATACACACACACACACACACACACACACACACAATTGCCGCAGTTTTTAAACTAAGCATAAAAACCCAAGGATAATTTCATTTAAGTAGCTCAGACATATGAATGAATGAGTCATGCATCTTTGAATGAGAAAGCAATTTTCCCCAATGAGTTCTACCTGCAGGAATCTTAATACATCACAGATTGGGAAAAGGTATTCAATTGAAATAAAACTCTGAAACTTTCTCTGAAGCAAAATCTTAAACCTTGATGAGACAGCTATGAACATACTTAGGACTTTTCACTTTTGAGGAGTTTTTGATTCCAAACATCTTTTTCATATACACCACCATTTACCTTGCAATCCACTGATGTAAGTGGCCTTCAGTGATTTTTTGACAAGACCCCTTTGTGTTATTTTCCTAGGGTTGCTATAACAAAGCACTACAAACCTGATGATATAAAGAACAAAAATTATTATCTTGCAGCTTTGGAAGCTAGAAAAATCCAAAATCAAGATGTTGGTAGAATTGGTTCCTGCTGAAGGCAGTGACAGAGTCAGTTCCATCCTGCTCCTCCAGTGTCTTGTGGGTTGCTGAAGATTCCTTTGCTTGGTTAAGCATCATCCCTTCATCCTCACATGGTGTTTTCCCTGTGTGTCTCTATGTTCAAGTTTCCTTCTTTATAAAGACTCCAGCATATTCAACCAGGGTCCACCCTATTCCAGTATGATCTCATCTTAGCTAATGACATCTAAAAGAACCCTTTTAAAAAATCAGGTCACATTTTGAGGTCCTGAGGGCTAGGATTTCAGCATAAGAATTTCCAGGGTACAAAATTCAAACAATGACATCTTCAATGTTTATACCCTTGGTGGAGTGTCAACTCACAAACAGTTTACTGGTATTTTCTCAGAGGTTTATCTCCTTTTACCTTCAAAATGTCTCAGGCACAGTTGGGAAATGAAGACTCCTTACCTAAACATCAGATTCTGGGGTAACAGGAAATACGCCACACCTTCTAGTTCCAAATAAGTCACACATTCCAGCCTCAAGCAGGTATGCACCCTTCTAATTATTTTTGGCCATAAAAGGTTTCTAAAATGTAAAAATAAATAAAAAAGCATTGCAGGAATTTTGAACGTAAGATGATTTCCAATTCAGTTTTCCTTTACTTATGTATTATTTAATGCACTGTATGTATCCATTGGCTTGCTTTCATTTGTCTTATGATGAAGCACTTTCTTCTATGGTGGGACAAGATTTAAGCAGGTGAACCCATTCTGTCATACTTTCTTGATATGTTTTTAGGTCTAAGGAACAAACCAAAGACTTCTATGAGGAGCTTGAAACTCAGAAGCCAAATTGGACCATAGTTCCCAAAAAACCAGCTACCATCACAAGAGCCAGATATTTACAATGTTCTTTCCTTATCATGATGGAGGCAGATTTAGCTTTTTCTGTGCTGCTTCCTTCATGAGACCTATGTTTGTCCAGAGAAACAGGAAGGTAGTCAGTGTGGGTCTTTTTAGTGCTTCATGATCGCCCCTGTCTCCTAGTACTTCCTTGATTTTGTAAATAGTTGGTGCTTGATGCCCTGAAGAATGGCTTTGTTCAAGACTGGTTTGTAACAGTGAAAGCAGTTACAGATGAATTACTTCTTTTGCTCAGTTGGATCACAGGTTGCTGAGGAGTCAGAATATCAGAGACACAGTTTGCAGCACTGGAGTCAGTTCATAGTGAGTAATGAGGTAATCTGAGGACTCCCTTCTTTTCTGGTTAGACAGACACATTCACAAAGTAGAGGTGATACTTGTTCTGACCACTGCCACTTCCACTGAAAAGTAGTAAAGATACAAGAGACGGGCCGTGCCAACAAGTTCAGTGTCACAGAAACATTCAATTACTAAACCTTAGCATGCCTATGCTGGTTTTCATTTGACATAAAGCACTGGAAACAGAAAAATTAGGTAGAAAGACATATTTATAATCATATTTGTTTTCTCTATTCTTGTCAAGACATGAAATAAAAGGTTTGAAAAATCTAGCATCCTTCTACAAGGACTTCTGGCTCTAACAGATTGCAGGTCAGTTTGCATGCTTTGATAGAGACAATAATGATATCAATGCTGTTATAAATATTAATTATTATTGTAATTCTGAGAGTTAATGACCATTTATTTGAAGCTTGCTGTATCCAGATGCCACACTGAATAATGCATTGTTTGTGTTATCTTCATTAATCCTCGCTGAGCTAGGATGGACTTCCTCCTCCTTCTTTTATACATGATAGATCTGAGGTTCAGAGAGAGACATAGCAAGAACCATGGAGGCTCAGGATGGATCATCACTTGGCTCCATTACACCCTGGATGCCTTCCTATTCTGAGGACCTTAAGTTTTATGGGATCAGGATCATCTCCATATAAAACTGTTCAGTTCTTTATAGCAGGTAACCCTGTGAACAGCAGGCCAGGGACCCTGCTGGTCATCCTGGTGTTATTTCAGGTCAGATCAGTTAAATTCTCCAGCTGGTTCTCTGGATGTTGTACAGCTTGCGATGGTGCTAATTCCACAAAACTGTCAAGTAAGATTGCCTGGGTTTTCAATTAGTTACAATTGTCTTCCTTTTGTAATATACTCATTATGTTCATGAATCTTTAGTAATACAGCATAGAGTTATCAGGAGGATTAAGTCAGATAACAAAGAATTTAGTAAAGATCCAGGCACATGCTAAGTACACCATTACTGTGTGTAGTGCAGATATGTGTGACCATATACAGTCATTTGCATTTGTAGAAAGATGTCCTAAGTGAATGTAAATGTCTTGAGAAAAGTCGCCATGTCCTATGATCAGAACTGAATATGTGGGGTGCTGCTCTCTACTACTTTGCTGTCTTTAGAGACATAGTCACTGTGTAGTGACAAGGCGAGTGCCGTCAGTTATGGGACTGAGGACTTGCCAGGTCCTTTACCTCCAAAGTGCTTGGGCTCAAAGTGGCCTTGGTTCACAAAGTCAGTAAAGAACCCACACATTGGGCTTAAGTTCTCTGACACTGGCTTAAATTCTTGTCCTGTGTTTCTCAGGCCTAAATAAACTAGTCCTCCTCCCATGTCAACATTTTCATTCAGTTTATTTACCTGGCTGCCTCTCTACTTCACTCCTTTCTTTGGAGAGAAAAATGGAGATGTATATCCAGGGATGTCCAATGCTACAGAGGCTGAAAACCTAGACTCTGGTCTTCCTTTAAGTTGTCATGAGTGATGTATAAGAGAGAACACAGAACCAGCGCCTATCCTAAATAATAATATGCTTTACTGCAGCTAGTGTATGAATAACTCTGAGTGAGAGGAGATCACCTTTCTTTTAAATCCAAGGCACGTAGCTTTTTAAAGTTGGGTAACATGTTTCTAGACAGAAAGGCCTGGTGTGAAGTCATATTTAGTGGCATTCTATCTTTTTCCCTTTTCTCACTGTATCATCACCTTTGATGTTAAATAATGATACATATTAATTAAGAAGACTACATTTCTAATCTCTAAAGTTCAAACTTATAGGAGACTGGTGGGAGAGTTATTTCAGCAAAATTTGCATTCTGGTATCTTAAATTTTGCTGTGGACTTAGCTGGTTCAGGTAGCTGACTAAAGAAGAGTTCCCATTCCTCATTGCGTGGAGCTACTATCTGGGACATGTCCTGTTTACTCTGTCAATAGGGGTGATTCACCTATTTATGTAAAACTTGCTGTGTCCAGCCACCACACTGAATAATGCAGTGTGTGTTATCTTAATTAATCCTCACTGGGATAGGATGAACTTCATCATTTCTTATATTAGAGAGCAGAGGATTCTACTTATCATTCGGAGATTAAGATGCTCCCTGTACATCAATGTAACAGGTGTGACCAACCAAAGGTATAAGACTACCTGAGGGTCTGAAACATCATCACTACCTGGACCAGAGAGTTGGACTATGATATTCTGCTTTACTTTGGATTTTTAATGGAAGTCAAAGTCAGACACGTAGCTCCTCCTTTTAATTTATCTATTAATTAACAAAGAAAAACTGAAAGCAAGACATTATGTGCTATGCTTTCTAAACCACGACCCATGTTATTTTTGCTCTCCCTTCATGACTATGAGTTTCACATACCCTGAGCCTACACTATGCTTTAATATCTAAGGACCAAAATGATCTAACTAGGAGTAAGAAATTCAGACACAGTCCAGATGGAACTGGACTCTGATAAATGATTCTGCTTTACTCATTGATGGGGCTGGAAAAATCAATAATAGCAGAAATGTTGTGAAATTTTGGACCAGAAACTCACATATTTCTGCTGTTGTCACAGCTCTGACACTGATCTTACCACAGATGTGTGTTGACTGTTGCTTCCATTTCTCAGGAGATGCTGTTAAAAAAAAACAAACAAAAAAAAACAACAACTCATCTTTAAGATGTTCTTTGGCAGAACTGGTTCTTAGGAATACTAGTGCTGCCAGGATAAAGTAATCTTGGTAAATATGCTGTCTTTGACATTCATTTATTATGTTGTGCAATGATGTTTCAAATAAGCTGAAACTATGTACTGCAAGTCTCCAAACAAAATCTGGAAGCTTCTACAGACCATAAGACACAGATAAGTAGGTAACTGAGAATGGAGATTAAACTAAGGATTTTACAGGTCTGTCTTGGTCTTCTAGACAGGATGGTCCAAAGCTTGAGGATCTCTATATCAGGAAAGGAATCAAAGACCAGTCAAAGCAGGGTACTCAGAGTAGACTCATGCCCACATCACAGGCTATTGATCAACTTGAAGATTACTGTCTGTTCTTATAGTCTGACAGGCAGTCAGAAGCTAGCAGGTAAATCTAACTAAATGGCTGGGACAAGACATAAATGCAAATCCTGAACAAGAACCCCACACAGAGAAGAATGTGGAGCTATGTATTCAACTGTTGGGCATTTCTATTACCAGGTGGGAGTTTTTGAACTGGGAATCAAGACCAGCTCGACATTAATTGCCCAAGCCTAAAGAGAAAGAATAAATGTCTGTTTCTGAAATAAACAGTGAGATGCCAGAGCATTTAGGATAACAATGAGTCTGAACAGAAGAAAACAACTAGAGAACCACAAGCTGATTCTTTCCATCATGTATTTCAGGGGAAGCTTAAGTGCTGTTTATTTTATTCTATTCTTTCCTTTTGGTCTGAGAGATAATCATCTTTCTTGCATTCGCTGCTGTTATTTATGCTTTGCAGCGCACATGACATTTATAGACAAGAAAGAAAGGCTATTCTCCTTGAAGACAGTGCACATTTGTAAATAAAGCAGGTATTTCTTAATCATCAATTCTGCATGAAACAAGCAGCTACTCCCACCCTTCCATATCATCAGGGAGAAAAACATGTTTTTATTTTGCTTTGTGTGAACAGAATTGTGCACTCAGGATAGCAAGTCATCCTGTTTCATAAGTGTCCCCTACTCTGCAACCCAAGCGGAAGTTTAAGTGAACACGGAATGGGGCATTTTCTGATTCATCTCCAAAATCCTCACTTGGCTGTATGCACTTATATAAGACTGAAGAAGTGCAGTGTAGGAACAGGTCATCATCAGATGCCATATCTGCCAAAATTCAGCCTGGGGCTCTTATTAGTTGAGCTCTTATTAGTATTCCAGATGCTTACTAGGTAATGATGATGGACAGCTTTCAAAATATAAATTATACACACACATATATACATATATAACAAATAAAATGGGCAAAATTGTGTCTCCCCATCTCTCTTGCTTAATTTCCCTATTCATATTTGGGTAATCATTCTATCTTTCTACACCTTAGATTCCCTTTGGTAAAATAAAATAAGAGAGATGAAAGCAAAATGGTATTTGCAAGATGTAACATAAAATATAGGATTCTGCATTTGACTGTTTGGAAAATATTGCATTCTGTGCTTCTTAGAAAGTCAGCTTTCTTATTAATATATTACACGTTCTAAGGTAGGGCAGCTCAGAAACTTGCTTCACTTTAATTCTCCCAGTTTATCTCAGACTTAATTGACTATGGAATCCTTTCCTTCTGAGTCCTAATTCATATAGCTCATCAGATACAGTGATCTCTGGACCCATGCTGAGGACACCTGAAAGTACATAATTCCCAAGGCTTCTCGGGTTCCTTGTGTGGATTAAAACTATGGTACAGGTGTTATTTGAGACCACCCAATTGCACAGCAGGATGTAGAAATACTTATTAGAGTCATCCCTTCCTTACTTTTTTCCTATTTAAGGACAAAACTCAGGTACAATAATTAGTGCACAGCTTATTTCCCTCTGTGTATCCTCAGAAATGCACATGGTAAGTGTGTGTTTGTGTGTGCCTGTGGTGTGTGGTACGTAGGTGTGTGTTGGGGTGGTGGTGTTTAGGGATATGTGTGTGGGGGTATGGTGGTGTATGTGTGTGTGTGTGTGTGTGTGTGTGTGTGAGAAAGAGAGAGAGAGAGAGAGAGAGAGAGAGAGAGAGAGAGAGAACATGCAGGCATTTATATATAACTTTCCTACATTTCAGGCTTAGGTAAGAGAAAACATGGGGAAGGCAGCTAACCTCCCAGTGTTGGATCTTACTATCCTGATATTCTAGGAAAAGGGAATTGTCTACATTAGTTTCTTCATTTGGAAAATGGATTCAAGGTAGTCCGCCTACCTTATTTATGAGGAAACCAAATGTGTAAAATTGGGCTTGCAAAGAAATGGCTTCTCATATTAGAGAAATGAAGCCATTAAGAATGAGAGTTGGGTTTAAAGCCATAAAAATTATGGAAAATCCAGATGAGAAGAACTTTTTTAAAAAAACTAATTTCTGAAATGAAAGACCTAGTAAGTATTCTTTGAATTTCAGAAGAGATCATTTTAAAGACAGAAATAAGTGGAATAATTGCATGAAGGTTGTTATTTTTAAAATCATCCAAGCTGCAACTAAAGTAAAATCAATGAAAATAAAACTTAAGCAAGGGAAGGGAGACACCAAAGGATGACAGATCCACCACAGTAGATTCTTAGTTCTATAGCTATATGTGAAAACATTTCTTACTTTTGCAAGATGAACCTAGAGACTCTCAGACCTGAAGAAGAGGTCTCCAGGTAGCCTGACCTAGCCTGTCCCCAAAGTCCCCCATAAGATACCACACAAATGCCATCAAGGATGGAAACACATCTCCGCTATAACACACTCCTTGTTGAGTAAAAAATAAATCTCAACCAATCTGCTCCATTCTGGGTTTACATGAATGATTTTGTGGAAAACATTATGCTTTCCAAAGTTATATAACACCTACCACTAAAAACTGACCTCATATCATGAAGAGTAATTATATAACACCAAAAAAAAAAAGTGTACATATTACCCAGAAAAAAAAAAAAAAAACCCTTTGTGCAGAACATCACTTATTGTAAAAAGCGCCTGAAATGACCAGGTGTGAATGGGAGAATTTTTCAAGTCATGGATTCTACTGCTTCTAGCTGGCTTTGCCTCATGCATGGTACCTCATGCCCACAACCATGTCACAGGAGTTAAAGTCTTACATCCTTCTTTTCTTGTTTCTTAGACCTTAGACGAGGGCATAGCACAAGCAAGAATCTCTATTCATTGAGTACATGAGAAATTATATGTAAGGATAAGTGGAATAGACTATAATTTTAAATTAATACTCTTCCAAAAGTAATTGCCACGCTGAACTTCACATTATCATTCATGCCCATCTCATATTTACTACTTACATGTAGATCCCTAAAAAATAAACATTGTTTTTAAAATAAATTACGTTTTTGTCCTGTTGTAGCTTGTTTTTACTCACTTAGATTCTAGTACATTGTATAAATATAACACTTTATTTATCTGGGAGATTCCCCCTCATCTGAGGTTTCACTTTCCATGATTTCATTCACCTGGAGTCAATAGCAATGCAAAAACATTATAGGGAAAAGCTGGAAATAAATAATCCTTAACTTTAGAATTTCACACCATTCTGAGTGGCATGATAGCACGCTGAACTCTTGTTCCTTCAGTCTGTCCTACACAGGATGTGGATCATGCCCTTTCCCAGCATATCTATGCTGTATACAGTACCCTTCTGTCAGTCACTTAACACTCATCTGGGTTATCAGATTAACTGCCATGGTATCAAATGTGCTTATGTTCAAGAAATCCCTAAATTACTTAAGAGTGTTCCAAAAGCACAAGAGAAATTTTATTGTAAGATATTGTTATAATTTTATTGTAAATCTATATATTATTATAATTCATCTTATAATATTTTATCATTGTTAATTTTTCAGTATACTTAATTTATCAATTAAACTTTATCAGAGGCATGAAAATACTGGGGAAAACATAGTCTATGGGGTTTTGGTCCTATCCAGTTTCAGATGTGCATCATGGTCTGGAGACATCATTCCCAAGGTGAATGAATTCTCACATAGGAATTTGTGTTTGTCTCTCAGTTTTTACTGTTAACAGAATGTCATTATACATGATTTTATGCAGGTATAAGACTGTCACAAGAAAGAGGGTTTCTCTAGAGAATGGACTTGGGTGAGATGGCTAGGCCATGGAATATCATATATTCAACTTTTATTGTGTTTTCCAGATAGTTCTTCAAATAGTAATTCAATATATACTCCTGTGAACTCCTCATTTTTAAAACTTGTTTTTCAACACTAACTGAGCTCTTTATACATGGTACAATAGATTTTTTGCACAGAAACTCTGACTTAAAGCTCCTAAAAAACTTCACATTCATGAATTTGAACAGGATAGGCCTCGCTGTGGTCAGAATGGATTTCAATTTCCACCAGAGCACTGGAAGTGCTCAGTGTCCACTGTCTAAGATTCCCTTCCTCCTCATCCTCAAGGATCTACAACCCATTCATTATAAACACAGGTCTGGCTTAATCATACTGTCATTACTAATGGCAAAAAAGGGTTGCATCTACCTAAATGTGGTATGTGCTAAGAGACCTGTTTTTGCTCCTATTCATCCACTTGGGGTTTTCTGTATTTTATGAGCTTTAACAACCTGTCACATCATGCTGTGGGTCAACAGCACCAAAGGGCGAGAACACAGCTGTTGAGGTTCTGAGATGTTTGTAACTATAGATTTCAATTTCTTCCTCTATGTGCAACCTATTAAGTATCATAATGTCTCTGAAAAAAATTTAATAAAAAATAGCACTCTGTAGCAACCAAGTCATGCATTAAAGAGAATCTTACATTAGGTGATCTTTATTTAAGCATGTACTGCTTCAAATAACCCATACCATGCAGAGCTGTGGTTTCTACTGGCATATCTTCCCCTTCCAACAGTTACTTTCACTTAAGAATTCCTCTGAAAATAACAATCTTTCAAAGAGGTAATGGTCATATGAAATTTTAATTTTAATTTTTTGTGTATCCTGTCTACTTGCCCATTAACTATATAACTGTCTTTTTTTAAAATGAGATTTTGGTTTGACTCTTTCAGTTGTTGCTTATTATCCTTTACGGCAAATGTTTTCATCCAATCAAAATATGCATATAGGAAAGAGAA
>JAJEJO010002221.1:0-50746 GCA_020662805.1 Glaucomys volans | reverse complement strand
TTGCTGTGCTGGGGATTGAACCCAGGGCCTTGTGCTTGCGAGGCAGGCACTCTACCAACTGAGCTATATCCCCAGCCCCGAGATGATCTGTTTTATGACTACAGCACAGATCAATAAACAGGACCCTTACCCAGACCTTTAAAGGATCCCTGGTTCCCTCCTCCAGGTTCTCTTCAACTTCTAATGCCTAACTGCATAGCACTGAGTTGTTTGCCTGGGTTTTAAATACATAGAACACATCAAATAAACCTTTTGCAGGTAGGATCAATAAAACTCAGAAAGAGAGAACTCATTCAAGGTCACACAGAAGTGGAGGAATTAGCAGCAGAATTGCATTGCCACATGCATCTCTAAAACAACAGAGGAGACATGACAACCGAAGTCAGGCATGCATGGGGAAGATGGACTAGTTAGATGCACCAGAAGTATGTCTGCCCATCTCAACAGCAAGGGTACTGGCAGAGTTTGTGTGAAATAGCTCTTGTAATTTTACAGTTTATTTAAAGCTTGCAAATTCTAGGGAAAGACTAGTGTGACAAATTGCTGTTAGTTTTGGTCATTTTGAGCTCTTATCACAGTAGCAGCTACCTATTTTTTACCCCACAGTTCCAATAGCAGTCAGTTATGTGTAGGTTCCAGGAAAACCTCAGGTACAAGTGGTAGGAATCAGAGTGGGCAAAAAAGAAAAATGTCCTACAAATGTCAAGGATAGGTACTGTGATCACTGTCACTGCTTCTCATCACAAGAGATGCACATGAAGAGATGCACACAAGTGAACCTCTTTCCCCACATTCTCGAAAACATTTATTGTTGCTTATGTTCTTGACATGGCCTTTCTGACTGGGGTGGGATGGAATCTCACTGTACTTTTGATTTGCATTTCTCTTTGCTAGAAATGTTGAACATTTTTTCATATATTATTGACCATTTGTATTTGTTCTTCTGTGAAATGCCTGTTCAGATCCTTTGCCCATTTACTGATTGGTGAGGATGTAGGGAAGGAGGTTCACTTATACATTGTTGGTGAGAATGCAAATTAGTACAACCATTCTGGAAAGCAGTATGGACAGTCTGTAGAAATATTGGAATAGAACCACCTTTTGATCCTGTTATCACACTCCTTGGTTTATATCCAAAAGGTTTAAAATAAGCATACTACAGTAACACAGCCACTTCAATGTTTATAGCAGTTCAATTCACAGTAGTCAAGCTAAGAAGTCAATCTAGGTGCTCTACAACAGATGAATGGGTAAAGAATATGTGGTATATATACACAATGGAATATTACTTAGCCATAAACAAGAATGAAATTATGGCATTTGCTAGTAAATGGATGGAACTGGAGAATGTCACGCTAAGTGAAATAATCCAGTCCCAAAAAACCAAAAGCAGAATGTTCTCTCTGATATGTGGATACTAACCTACAACAAAGGAGGGGAAGATTAGAAGTTCATTGGACTAGACAAAGGGGAATGAGGGAAGGGAGGGGGAACGAGAATAGGAAAGACAGAATGAATCAGACATATCTTTCCTATCCTCATATATAAATCCATGACCAATGTAACTCCACATCATGTACAACCACAATAATGGGATCCTAATTGGAACAAGTTGTACTTATTCTATGTATGTATAATATTTCAAAATATACTCTACTGTCATATAAAAAATATAAAAATGGTAAAAATATTTTAAAATAGAGATGCATTTGACCATTATTGTTGCAGGGGAACATGTTTGTTGTAAGCTCTTCTCTCTGAAAATAACTTTAGAAGAATTAAATGATTATTATTTTCCCATCTGCAATGTTTCCCATTTTCCCCTTTTTGGAAGCATTTATTGAAGTAGTAAGTAGTTACACCACATACAGATGAAATTAGAAAGTCATTATATATGCCCACGGGAGACACATGTACTCTTTAAAAAGTATCCAAAGAAGTCCTGCATATTGAGATGAAAGGACACTGGACAGTAGCTCAAAGCCACTGGAAATCCATAAATTTGTGTAAATTAAACCACACGCTATCAAATAATCACCAAATTAAAGGAGAAATCATATGAGAATTAGAAAATGCATACAAATGAAAACATACCACACTAAAGTTATGGGAAAAAGTAAAACCATTGCCAAGTGGAAATTTTAGTTATAAACATTTACAGTGAAAAAGATAAAGAAATAAGCTAACTTTACAATACTTGGAACTCGGGAAAGAAGTACAAATGAAACCCAAATATGTCAGAAGACATAAAACCACAAATATTAAGAGTAGAGATAAATAAAATAAAGAACAGAAAAATAATAGATAATGAAAGCCAAAGTTTATATTCAAAAGGTCAACAAAACTGACAAAGCTTCAGTGATCTGGACTAGGAAAAAAGTGAGAAGATTAATTTACTTAAGTCAGATATAAAAGTGGAGGGTTTACAACCAACTTTAGAGAAATAAAAAAAATGAAAATATTATGATGAAAATTTTATGCTAACACACTAGAAAGTCTATATGAAATGGACATATGTTTATGTTACATGAACCTTACTAGGGCTAAATCACAAAGAAATAGAAAACCTGAATAACCCCATAGTTATTAAGAAATTAGATGAGTAATCAAATTCTCCTAATATATAAAAGTCCTGGACCTGAAGCCTTCATGGGTGAATTCTACCAAACATCTAAGTAAGAACCTACACAAATCCTTCTCAACGTTTTCCAAAAAGAGTAAAAAACAGAGATCACTCATTCTAGTGAGTGGCAGCATTTTCCTGATGCCAAACCAAAGATAGCATCAGGGATGAGATATGGCTCAGTGGTAGAGCAGCTGCCTGGCATGCAAGAGGTCCTGGGTATGATCCTCCCACCATGAAAACAAACAAAAAACAAAGACACCATCAGAATAGAAACCTACAGACCAAATCCCTTATGAACATCGTTACACTGTTCTCAATAAAATATCAGTAAGCAAATTTGACAGTGGGTTAAAAGGATTAGATACTATGACCAAGTGTAGTTTATTTATAGAATGGAAAACTTCAATACATGAAATTAAATCAATATAATATGCCAAATTAACAGAACGAAAGGGAAAAAAGGACCATGTGAGTATCTCAGTTGATGTAAAAATAAGCTTTTGAAAAAATTCAACAGTTTTTGTGATAAAAAATTACATGACAAATTAATAATAGAAGGAAACTAATACAATGTAAACCACATATAAAAGAACCCACTGAGTATTATACTTCATAGTGAAAGACTGAAAACTTTTCCAGTAAGCTCAGGAACAGGAAGAATGTCCACTTAGACCACTTCTATTCAGTATAGCAGTGGAAATTCTAGTCAGAGGAAGGAGATGAGACAAAAGATAGCCAAACACAAAGGAAAAAGTAAAAGTATCTGTTTATGGATATGTGATCTTACATATAGAAAAGACTAAACATCCAAAACAGAAACTGGTATGGTAATCCATAAATTCAGCAAAATAATATGATACAAAGTCAATACATGATAGTTACAGCCCATACATTACTCCACTTGGTCATAGTATGTAATCATTTTAACATACTGTCAAATTTACTTACTGATCTTTTGTTGAGAATAGTGTAACAATGTTCATAAGGGATTTGGTCTGTAGGTCTCTATTCTGGTGGTATCTTTGTTTTTTGTTTGTTTCCATGGTGTCTATATATGTATAGCCTATTCATGAAGAATTATCAATTCAAAATGTAAAGTAAGAAAAATTTCTATTTATATTGTCATTAAAAAGCATAAAATACTGAGGTATACAGCTTAACCAAATATAGGAAAACGAAGGAAATCTGAAAAACATTGCTGAAAGAAATTAATGAAGACTTCAATAAAGGATAACCCATATTCATCAATTAGATGACTTTATATTGCCAATTTGTCAATATTTCATCTAATTTCTATCAAAATCCACATGATATTATCTTGTAGAAATAGAGAAACCCATCTTAAAATTCATATGAGACCCTAAGGAACCATGAAAGTAAAAATAATCCTGAAAAGAATAGATCTTGAGAACTCATACTACCTGATTTCAAAACCTACTATATATAAAGCTACAGTAATTAAAACCGTGGTACTGATATAAAGAGAGATGCACAACCTCCTGAAATAGAGTCTAAAAAAGAAATCCTTACCTATATAAGCACATGAATTTTCAACAAGGGTTCTAAGTTGTTTGAAAGAGAGTCTTCTCAGTAAATAGTGCCAGAAAAAGTGGTTCTCCACATGCAAAAGATGGAAGTGGTAGCCGTAGTGCTTTGACCAGTTTGGGCTACTATAACAAAATACATAGACTGGTTGTCTTATAATAAGAAAGATGTATTTCTCATGGTACTGGAAGTCAGAAATGTGAGATTAGGGTGACAGCATGGTCTAATTTGGGAGGGGGTCCTCTTCCAGGTTACAGGATACCAGCTTCTCCTTGTATCCAAGCATGATAGAGAGAGAGCTACCTAGCTCTCTGGCTTCTCCTTGTGAAGACACCACTCTTCTTCATGAGGCCTCCATCCTTATGGCCTAATTACCTCTGTCAGGCCCCTCCTTTGGGTGCCCTCATGTCAACATATGTATTTTGATGGATGTAAACTTTCTTAACATCAAATAGAAAAATTAGCTTAAATTAACTGAAGACTTAAATATAAGACTTTATAAAACTCTTAGAAAAATAGTTTACAACAACAATAGTTTGCAACAGTTTACAACAATTTCATGACATTAGATTTGGCAATGATTTTTTTTTGGAAAAAACATTGAAAGCACAGGTAATAACAAAAATAGGAATATGAACTTCACAAAAATTTTAAGACACTCTCTAAAGAGAAAAAGGGCAAACCTCGGGGAGAAAGTACTTACAAATCACATTTATGCTAAAGGATTAATATTCAGAATATGTAGGGAACTTGATAAAACATTAACACCATCACCAAAACTAATGCATAATGAGCAAAAGACTTGCCTAGATATTGCTCGAAAGAAAAGGTACAAATGCCAGTAGCATATGAAAAGATGACCAGGATCACTAATTATTAAGGAGATGCAAACCACAGTGAGATAACACCCAGTAGGCAGCTAGTATTAAAAAAAATAATAATAAAATAAAAGCAAATCCTCACTGCAGTGTGGCCAGCAGCCACAAAGCCTCTTCTGTTATGGCTCCTAGTCCTCCTCCCACTGATGCAGTAGCCATCCAACCCCTCCATTGGGGTTCAAGCTGCAACTTACGTACCTTTGGTATATGTAAGTTGCCTCATTGAAAACACTGTGAAGAAACTCTAAAGGAGGGGTCTCCTGGTCATTTGAGCTGAAGGGCAGAAGGATCGTGGCCATAATAGCAAGCTCCAGGCCCAGATGGTCTCACAGGAGGACTCCCAAGACCCTCTTGCAGGAGAGCCCCAAGGAGAACCTGACACCATGAAGGAAGAGGGAGCTGCAGAGCCATCCCTTACCAGAAAGGGGTAAGGGTCTTGGCCGCCAGAGCCTTGGCACAGTGGGGCCTACTGTCCTCAGAATCAGACTGTGGCCAAAGTAGTACAGTCCCTGTTACTGAAGGACAGGGAGAAGAGCTCCATCGCACATTCCAAAAAGGTGAAATACATTATGGCAGGTTGGAAGGATCTGTTCGCAGAGGTCACTGCAAGGCCTGAAGAGCATCTGCTGAATGTTTTTGGTTTTGAGTTGAAACAGCTCAACCACAATACCACATTATATCGTGATCAATAAACTATAACCTCTTGAGAAGTTGGAGAAGAAAGAGGATTTGAGAGACAGTCCCAGGTCGGGTCATTTAATGATATTCTGGGGCCTTATCTACAGTAAAGGTAGATAAGGGCACCAGGGAGGCCCACTTCTGGGAGATGCTGCCCAGGATGGGGGTGTAAATCTCAAAGTTTCATTTTCTCTTTGGCTATTCAAAGAATCTTATTATGAAAGATTTTTCACAGTAGCAATACTGTAATTGCAAGGGGGTGTCTCACCTACTTACCAAAATAGGAAATATCATACCAACCAATGATGTCTGCTTTGTGTCAGGGAGATCAGGATTTAAACCATACTCTGGGTTTTATCAGCTTAACTGCTTTTACCCACAATCCCTAGAGAAAATTACACTCATTTAAATAATTTATTTCCTAGACAAATCTCAGACTTCAAGCATTTTTAAGCAGGTAATTTTTAATAAAGTAATAGTGGAATTAAGAATATATTTTTCACTTTTCAGTAATTATTTGACTTAGGACATATAAAATGGATTTCTAAAGAGGGACATTAAAGAAAGGTTATTAAAAGTTTTATTGGATCAAATGGAAGTTTCAAGTTTTATTAGCAGAGAATAAAAAGACTAATCAGAATTGGTTTAATGGGTCTACATGCTCATTTCCAATGGGGCACATAATGAATTTGGGAAGAAAATCGGATCTGACTGAATTCTCACTAACATTTCTGTGCAACACTGAGCTATGATTGGACAGAGACAAAGGCAGTGTGTGTCCTTTCTACTTCCCCTCTTCCCATATCATGCTCAGGCCTTGGTTTGCCATTGAGTGTTGGCATCTGCTCCATGTTGCCACTACCCTGTCACAGCCCCATTCCTCTTGGCTGGAGTAGCTGGCTAGCTGGGGCTAGCTGTCTTTGCTCCTGCTCCTGTACCTCCCAACCATTCTTCCCAGGACAATAAGGATTACCTTCCTTGTGAAGCTCTGTCTCCTAATGAGATGCTGTGTGTCAGTTCTCAAATGCAACCTGTCCCTTCTCCATAGTGATAATAGTGATAATAGATTATCACTAAAACCTCATCATTAAAATCCTGTCCTGTTCTCTTTGGATGTTGTTCACAAGGAGTACATTTCTCAATTCCATGGTCCCTACTCTTCCCCAGGAGGCAACACACACTTTCTAGTGCCCTGACCTTCACTTAGCTCAGGACAACTCAACCAGATTGGAAAATTCGCGATGCCCCTCTCACTTACACTGACCCACTTTAACAGTGCAGTGAATTATTTCTACTCAGACATATGCATTTTCATAGCCCTTCTGGTCAGTGTGCCAGACACTGTGCTGGCCATGACAAAGGCAGAGATAAACCAACTCCAGTTTCCATCCAGAAGGAGCCCATAGTCTAACAGGGGCAGGCAAACATCCTATACAGATTCTTAGCCCTCTGTATCATTTCACTTTAAACCATCTAAAATTTCCTGCAAATGGAGACCACATTATGTATTTTGTTCAACTCCTATCTCAGCTTCATCCCTCCTAAGAACTGCATAGAGGAGTCTTATAAAACCATGCATGGCTCACTCACTCATAAACTGTGTCCTCTTCTCACACACATGTGTAAGCCCAAGGCTCTCCAGACACTGAAATAATCTCTACATAGTTAGATGGATGACTTGTGATAGATAGATAGATAGATGATAGATAGATAGATCACTCCTTCACAAACAGCAGAAAATTACCCATACACCTTTGAAATACCACCTTTTCTGAGTATTGTTTCTCATTAAAATATGACCTCCCACTGAGTTCTTTGCTCCGGGCCTCCCATTGACTGAAAAGTAGTCATTTGTTTATTTTTCAATTTTCTGCCCCTGCTCGTATTGCACATTGTATCGAGCAGAGCAGAGTAGTCAGCCATGGTGACCATTTCCTTATTACACCTGGATAGTTATCACCTCAAAATCCTTCCTCTGTAAGCAAAATAACCAAAACAAAGAAGTAGAGGTCAACTGTATGAATCAACCGAGAAATGTTTACCTATAAATATCATTAGGGGAAATTTGTGTTTTTCTTCAGAATAGTTCCCTGAGGGTCCAAGTGATTCAGTGACTTGCCTTTGGCTACAACTGAAGAACAGAGTTGGCCCTAGTACTCCTGGATCCTATTGCCAAGATCTAGTTTTCTCTTCCAATTATTATGGACCATGATTTGATAGGGGATTTTCTGGGCAAGTAAACAGGTATTAACGAGGATTACTTCAGCACTGCCAACTCAGTTCCTTTTTCCTGACTCTGAAAATCCATCTAGTCAAATAATGTCGCACTAAGGACTAATGAACAGAGTCGGAGAGAAGACATCATACTGCCCCAGACTCTTCTGAGACTCTTTAAAGAGGCTGAGTTAGGGGATAGACTATCCTAAGAAAAGCAACCCAAAAAAATGAGAGGAATTCTGAATATCCAAGTGATTACCTCTCCAGGATAATGCTGAACTGTGTTGATTTGTTAGGAGGCCTACAAGAGCTTCATTTGTAAGTGAGAAGTTCAGAGATGATAGATGAGGCATTTCTACCAACGCTATGATTCCATGGCTATGAGATTCTCAAGGTCTATATGTTGAAAGCCACAACTGCCTTAATATTAGTAACAGCAAGAGACATTGAGCTCTTTAAAGTTGCTGTCATAGTGCTCAGTGTTTTATTCAGCCGATCACACTCTTCTCTTTCCCCCCAGCTTTACTGAGATCTAACTGACAAAAGCAAATTTATATTGTTAAAGGTGTACAACATGATGTTTCGATACATGTATAAATGGTAAAATTACAACTACAATCAAGCTAATTAACATATCCATCACTTCACAGCTACCTTTTAGTGTGGTGAGAATACTTAAAATCTACTCTTGTCAAATTTTAAGTCTATTTTTTTCACGACAGTCACTTGATAGGAAGAAACTAAGGCATAGAAAAAATTATTTTATTTATTTAATAATTGTCAGTGTCATAAACTAGTTCTAAGTTTAAGTGCAAAGAAAAGAGTAAAAACCTGATTCCTTAGTAGAAGATGAAGAACATATTAATAGACTCAGTAGTTTTTATTTTTTTATTTTTTTATTTTTTATTTTTTGGTGCTAGAGATTAAACACAGGGCCTTACACTTGCTCTACTACTGGACTATGAACCCAGATTTAAAAAAAAAATCCATTTAAAAAAAATATATATGTATATATATTTAGTTGTAGATGGACACAATATCTTTATCTTATTTATTCATTTTTATGTGTTGCTGAGGATCAAATCCAGTGCCTCCTCATAAATGTGAGGCAAGTGCTTTACCACTAAGCCACAACCTCAGCCCCCAGATGCTCCATTTTTAAAGTCTAAACGAGTGATAGATTTTAACACCCATCTCATTAATTCTTGAGGAATATTATGTATAATATTTACATAAAAATTTATAGCAAATATATTCATATTTCTGAGTACAATGGCACACAACTGTAATCCCAGCCGCTTAGGAGGCTGAGGCAGGAGGATTGTGAGTTCAAAGCCAGCCTCAGCAAAAGCAAGGCTCTAAGCATCTCAGTGAGACTCTGTCTCTAAATAAAATGCAAAATAGGGCTGGGGATTTGGCCTAGTGGTCCAGTGCCCCTGAATTCAATCCCTGGTACCCACCCCCTGAAAAAATTCATACTTCTCAATAGAAAACTGTAATCACTTCAGTATCTGATTAGGTTCGTTTGGGTCTTTTGTGAGATGTCAACACTGGGTGAAATGTGCAAGTGATTTTTAGAAAAAAAAAAAAAGACTTGGGAAAGGTAAAAGGTGAGGGAAGAGGAGTGGGTGGGAAAAACCTTAGATCATAATTAGGTTCTGCAAATGGCGCTGGGAAAACTGGAAATCCATATGCAGCAAAATGAAACTAAACCCATATCTCTCACCCTGCACAAAACTCAACTCAAAATGGATCAAGGACCTAGGAATTAGACCAGAGACCCTGCATCTAATAGAAGAGAAAATAGGTCCAAATTTTCATCATGTTGGCCTAGGACCAGATTTCCTTAACATGACTCCCAAAGTGCAAGAAATAAAAGCACGAATCAATGATTGGGATAGGGTCAAACTAAAAAGCTATTTCTCAGAAAAGGAAACAATCAGGAATGTGAGGAGAGAGCCTTCAGAGTGGGAGAAAATCTTTGCCACACACAGTTCAGATAGAGCACTAATCTCCAGAATCTACAAAGTACTCAAAAATCTCTACACCAAGAACACTAATAACCCAATCAATAAATGGGCCAAAGAAATGAACAGGCACTTTACAGAGGACAATCTTCAAGTAATCAACAGATTTATGATAAAATGTTCAACATCCCTAGTTATAAGAGAAATGTAAATCAAAACCACCTTAAGATTTCATCTTACCCCAATTAGAATGTCTTTTATTAAGAATACAGGCAACAACAGGTGTTGGCGAGGATGTGGGGAAAAGGGTACACTCATACATTGCTGGTGGGATTGCAAGTTGGTGCAGCCAATCTGGAAAGCAGTGTGGAGATTCCTTAGAAAACTTGGAATGGATCCACCATTTGACCCAGCTATCCCACTCCTTGGCCTATACCCAAGGGACTTAAAAGCAGATTACTATAGTGATGCAGCCACATCAATGTTCATAGCTGCCCAATTCACAATAGCTAGATCGTGGAACCAACCTAGATGCCCTTCAATAGATGAATGGATAAAGAAACTGTGGTATATATACACAATGGAATATTACTCAGCCATAAAGAAGAATAAAATTATGACATTAAATGGATGATGCTGGAGACTGTTATGCTAAGTGAGATTAGCCAATCCCAAAAATCCAAGTGCCGAATGATCTCTCTGATAAGTGAATGATGATGCATAATGTGGGGTGGAAGGGAGGCAAGAATGGAAGAAGGATAGATAGCATAGAGGGAAGGGAGGGGAGGGGTCGGGGTCGGGGGGTAATAATAACAGAATGTGTGACATGACATCATTGCCCTGTGCACGTGTATGAATGCACGGATGGTGTGACTCTACTTTGTGTACAACCAGAGAAACAATAGCTGCACTCCATTTGTGTTCAATGAATCTAAATTAAATAAAAAGAAAATAAAAGAATCAATTCTGTTTGATTAAAAAATATTAATAATAATTAGGTTCTGAACCCTCTGAAGGGAGAGACGTGTGGAAGGAGCACAGAATGGGAACAGTTCCAAACTGCAGCTCTGTTCCGAGAAAGTCTCCGCCTGGTCAGGCTCCTATAATGTCCGTGACATGGGGAATCTACCTAAGGGTGCCTAAGAGTCCCCTGGGAGTGGTGTGAAATTTGACTGAAGTTTTTAAGGTCATTTAGAAAAGAGATAACTCCTTTCTTCCTCATCACGTCCCCTCCTTTGGGTCAGAACTCTACTCCAATCCAGAAAAGAGGGCAGGGAAAGGAATCTAGATATTTTCCTATGTGTAAATATATTGAGAATTTTACCATCCAAGGACCAACAGGATGTGTGGTTATTGACTTCTTGGAGAACATTAGACATTAAGGTGTTCTGGGTCTTGTTCCCTCTTCAACCTTCTCAGAGGCCCACCTTCACCACAATGCATCCTAATTCATTCCCATCAGGCAATGGATCTGACTTTAATGCCTTGTATTTGTTTCCCACACCCTGAGCCTCAGTAAAGATGATATATCTAAATTCTGAGTACACTTCAGGTAAATTAAAATACCTACATGAAACATTTCATGTCTTTACTGAAGTCATAAGAGCCAAACAATATAATCACAAATGTACTGAGAAACTAATGAAATCTCCTTTTATACCTCTCTCGGAGATAATGGATATTGCTAATTCTATAGTCATAACAAATACACTAGTACAAGCAGTCTGACTTTACCATTTTTAATGTTAAAATCTTTATCTTCTAATAAAAATCCATGTTCTTAAGTGACAATGTTGACATGTACCTAAAATTGTCCTCTACCTGTCAAATCCATGTACTTAGCTTTTAAAGTACATTTTTTTCAATGTCTAAAATAGACATCGGTTTTTTCAATGTCTAAGACAGAATAAAGTCAAGACAGAGACAAGGTCTCTTTATTACCAAATGTATTTTATTATCTACTAATTGTCTTGAAATGTGGAAAACTCTCTACAACTGTCCAAGGAGCTATGCAGAATTTATGGGATTGCTGAGATGGATGGGAATTATATATAAAAAAAGAAAGAAATAGAGCATTGTTGATATTTATAAAAAGAAAAATTAAACATCCTGTAAGTTTTGGGACTGAGATTTCAAGATGGATTTAAAAACTAAGCAATATTAATAGAGTGACAATGGACAGGTAGCCTAGTCCTTATAAGCCTCAATCTCCTCATCTATAAAATGAAAAGTCTAAAGGTATATGCACTTTGTTTTAGATTTTAAATGAAAAAAATATGCTGGCAATGTGTTCAAGAGCAAATATTCAGTAATTGATAGCCATTATAGGAAAGCCATATAATGTGTTGGCTACAGTGGTTAGCTCTAACACCAATTGTCTGGATACCAAATCACAGTAGGATTTTTTTTGTGTGACCTTACAAAATTATAAAATATCCCTGAGCTTCTATTTCCTCCCCTGTAAAATGGGATAATGATAAAAATTTTCTCACATTGTTAAGGAAATTAAACAAGATAGTATATGTAAAAGCACCTGAATTTGTGCCAGATATTTATGGTTTCAGTGAATATCAGATAAGATTGTAATTATTATGCAATTTTTATAATAATGATAAAAATGCATACCAGTAAATGCCAGCTTGGAGACTATAGCCTTTGCAAAATTGAGATCTTTATGTTAAAATATAAAATAAAGGAGGAGACTATCATAGGAAAGGAACTGACTCTCTTCTAAGTAAAAGCCACAACATCTTCTCAAAATACTTCTAAAAGCATTGTTGACATTCTGACTTCTACATCGCAAACATTTTTAATATATAATCCCACTGCTCTGCCTGGAGCCCAACTTTGAGTCTGAAGCAATCATACAAAACTTTCAGGATGGGAGAGCCATCTGGCTATGGCATCTCATGTATCTACTGGATTTGCCATTTTTAAATATAAATGTTCCTAAATTATTAACATTCCCTAAAGTGATATTTGATGGCAAAAGTAATATCTGCATGAAGTATTAAGTGATTTTTAAGAAGAAAAGTCAAGTAATTTGACAGAGCATAATAATTACACTGTCAAGGAATACAAGTTTCCATTTTCTCAGAGAAATCTATATTGCAGGGTTTTTGGCTTCTCGGGCTGTCATCAAGATGGTCAGATTTATTTCTCCTTTAATTGCACCATGGCAGCTGTTTTATGGAAAGTGTGTATGTGGTACTTGCTTTTCAGAAGGGTGCAGAACCCATGGCATCCCTTAAGCCTTCTTGCGCACAATTAAGAGACTGGTTTGCCTCCCCGAAGAACTAGAGAACAATGGGCATTCAAGCCCTGTAGAATTCATCAGATGTTGTTACATAGGTAAGAATGATAAACTCTTTATTGGTAGGAAGACAAACATAGCAGCTTCCAAAGTTCTCCTCTGAATTGAAGTACAAAATAATTGCCCACCAAAGAATGTAAGCTTTATGGTTATTACAAGTATTCTGAGGCATCTCCCCTTTTAACCTCAGAAATTCCACACCTAAATAATATGGAGACAGGTAACAATCTAGATCAGAGGATAAGGGGGCCAATTTAAAATTTGCATCCAGCCCTGGATCACAACCCTGTCGTGATATATCAGTATAATTTGTCCACATGGGTCCTAACTACTCAAAGAGCATTTCTATTTCATATCATGCATTGAAAGAGATTTAGAAGATATGAGACTGATACCTCATTTTGTGAAAGGTTCTGAAAGCAGTAAGTAGTTGTCCTATATGTCCCATTCCTCAAGAGTCTTTTAACTGAGTTGAAGAATGACAACTTCTGTTTATGTCCTTGAAATTTGAGAGAAGTGTAAAGATGGGTGTTCTAGAAAGGGAGGGGGCTTGGCAGCATAGAAAGTGCTACAGAGATAGGTAAAAACAGGTCTGATAGTCCTTCTCACAATACCGTCCTGGGAGTCTACACATGACTGCCATGAAGCTGAATAAATGTACTAGAATGGAAGTGAGGGAATGAATGAGGTGATTTCTGGACCCTTCCCTATTTTTCTCCTCTTTACCTCTGACGTTGAGCAGATCTTCCACTCCATCTTTGACTCTCTTTTCTATGTCTGATTTTCATGCATGGATTGAATGAGTTTATTCTTGTGAAACTGCCTTGTATGTTGTTTTACGCTGCGTTAATATAAAGATTAAAAAAGAGAAGATGCCTATGATAACTGTAGCACGGGATCCATCCTGGTTACACAGCAGGAAAAACCAACCCTCAAATTATTTAAACATCTTTGTGGTCTTTTTCCATCACCACCTCATCACAGCCCCTACCATCCCAAACTACTTTTTCCTAAAGTCATGGTTTTTGAGGAAAGCTAATACCTTTTAACAGCCTCAAGCAGTTTTACATTCAAAGTGAAACACACTGGACACTCATTTGTGATTGATTATATGGATTCAAACTATTTCCTGCTACATGGCAGAGAATCATGTAGGAGCTGGGAAATGTAGCAGAGGAAGTAAATGGTTTGGTGAAGGTCTCTACCACTGGCTCCTGTGCCCCCAAACAATAACTGGTTTCTCCCTGGTTTACTTAGTAAAATATTATACTCTAGTCCTACTAACCAGTACTTCATGGCAGAAAGTTGATAACCAATGAAGAAGCCACTGACTCCCTGGCCATCTAAGAATCCCTGAACAAGGGACCAGTTGTCTGATACCCTACAGCTGAGGATCAGTTCTGGACTCCCAGGCTCTGTTCCACTTGGAGGTCTGTTCTCTGAATCAGATGAAAGTTTCATCTCACGGATGCACTTTATTCCAATGGTCTCTCCCTAACCAACCACAATAGCCCTGTTTGCTGGCTTATTTTTACTAAAGAGACCATGGAGCATTACTGTCCCGTGTTCAGTAGCTCTTGAGAAAACATTCCTAGGGATGCATTAGTTAACAGGCTGCCAATCCCTCCATAATAAGTCCTATTTATCACTGAGCTGTAAAATTTTTTTCAACAGAGAGAGCTTGCTGACATTGTCTGAGCTCTGAAGACATTTTATTAGTGCTTGCTTTTGAATTGAGGTTTGAGGAACTCAGAGGATGCATAAGAAAGATGAAACTTGGACGGAAAGGAGTGAGAAAGAGACAGAGAAAATATAAGGAGAAAAGTGGGCATTTCCCACAAAGTCAGAGTGTTACCAAAAGTTGAAGGAGAGAACACATGGAAGATACTCATGATAAGCCAAAAACCAAATGAGAAGCCAAGAAAGAGAGAGCAATAAGAAAAAGATTTTAAAAAATAAAATAGAAGGAAATATAATAGTTTCCTCATCAGGTACTTCTGTTAAGTTCTTTTCTTTCTCTCCATTGAAAACTCCTAGAATTATTGAATTAGCAAACATTTATTGAGCCTTTCTTATGCCTTTGGCAAGTGTCCTATATGAGCTATCATCTATGTGTATTATAGTGCGAATTTTGTATAAATTCCAGCCAGTAGATGATGCAGGTTCTCAGTGGCATAGACTTTTCAGAAGCCAAGGCATATGCCAACTAGAAAAGTGGCATTCCACTGAATCTTGAAGACTAAATAGAATCTGAAGAATAAAGACAAGATCTGAGGATACTCTAAGTAGGATGGACTGGAAAGACACAGAAAAACATAGCTCACTCTAGGGATGTGCCTATTCTAAGAGCCCAGTATTCATTGACATGAAAAGAATCAGGGTCAAATGGCAAAGAACAAAGGTAAGACCAATGAGGGGAAAATGACAGTAATTCAGAAGACAAAGCAGGGTGGGGAATGGATGAGGGAGAGAGATAAAGGGAAATGTGGTTGCAAACCTTTCCAGTACTAGGAAGATCTTTGGACCTTGGAAAACTTAGCACTGCTAGGGAGAATTTATACCTCCCCATGGACTAGGCATCTTTTACCAGACAGTTGTGATCCAATGAGCCATAGGAGAATCCTGTGCTCATGCTCTGACTTGTTCTGGGTACAATAAGGAGTCTGCCACAAGCCAAGTCCCAACAGCTGCAATGTTGGTAAAGACGAGGCATACAGACTCTCAGAATTGCAGAGAACACCTATCAAACCTATCAAACCTGAATTTTCTTTGAACTGTTATCCTAACACTGTTTGTTATTCAACATCTTAGACCCTGAAAATGTATTCCCCTCAATCAAAATAGAAATAAAATAGAAAATGTGGAAGTGCTTATTGCATGGTCATTTAAACATTTAATACATGTAATCATTACTGAGATTTAGTTGAACTTCAATCATCAACCTTCACATGAGACAAAAAATGTATCCATGACACACATGTAATATGAAGTCTACGTACATGGAAATGGCCTAAAACTCTCCTTCACAGACCTGTCAGTCTGAGCTTGGCTTACTGCTCTCCAGGCATTTCTCATATTTCTAGGTCTAGCTCATTGAACTACACACAATGTCTTAAAAGTAAATGCTAAGTATTATCCTTGGACCTTTTAATATGCAGTTATTTCTAATAGGAATACTCAACTTCCTACCTTCGTCACACTTATCTGGAGAATTACCTTTAGCACTCCACCAAAGGTCTTAGTTTCAATCCTGGGAGCTCTCCTTGATCATCTAAACTGGGTTATAATTTATTCTATAAATTTATAACATAGGTTAACCTGCTATAACAGATTATGTCCAGTAGAATAAACACTGTATCCCTAATTCAACATACAGAGCTTAAGCAGTTCAGGCCTAGGATGTAAAATCCAGAGTGTCGTAGACTCATTTTCTTTCTTTCTTGCTGTTCCACAATCTCTAGAGACTTTTTCTCATCTGCATTGTCCAAATTGGCTTATCATATCTGTATTCCAACCATCAGGAACATGGAAAACAGAAGGACAGGTCTGTGTTGGTTAGATTTTCATCACTATGACAAAATTCCAGAACAACTCAGAGGAAGAAAAGTTTATTTTGGGTTCACTGTATCAGAGGTTCAGTCCATCATTGAGCAGCTCCATAGCTCTGGGCCTGAGATCAGGTAGAAACATCATGGACGAAAAGCATGCTCAACTCATGACAACCAGGAGGGGAGGGGAGGGGAGGGGGAGAGAGGGAGAGAGGAAGAGAGGGAGAGAGGGAGAGAGGGAGAGAGAGAGAGAGAGAGAGAGAGAGAGAGAGAGAGAAAGAAAGAAGAAGAAGAAGAAGGAGGAGGAGGAGGAGGAGGAGGAGGAGGAGGAGGAGGAGGAAGAGGAGGAAGAGGAGGAGGAGAGATATCGAGGTGCCAAGCACAAAATATTAACCCCAAACACATGCCTCCAGCAACCTACTTCATCCAGCCATGCCCGATCTGCCTATTGTTACCATCCTGTATAGTAGTTCTTTCAAATTATTAATTCATCCAATGGATTAACCCACTAAATAGGTTACAGAACTCATAATCTAATCAAATCAACTCTGAACATTCTTGCATCATCTCACACTTGAGCTCTCAGGGGACATCTCATATCCAAATCATAACAAGATATTTCCTTTCCCTTAAAGAAACTGGACACCCTGTTTTCCACTTCTACTTACATCCCACTGGCCAGAACTTTGTCTACATGGTCACACTTAGATGCCAATAACATCTGAAACAATAGGATTATTTTGGGTGCCATGTCTTCACCAAAGTCAGAGGTCCCACTATCATATCACTGGGGCTCAGTGCATGATTTCTACTAGGCCATGCTCTAAGAGTAGCCTGCAGATCTACCTGCAGTACAGTGTCTATCACACCATTATTAATCAACTATTACCTTCTCAATTTCCTTGAATACATACTGTGATCTGGGGTCTATGCCCCTTGTTCCTTGCAGAGTCTGGCACATTGTATTTGTGAAGTGAATACTGTCTGAACTAATAAATTCAAATACTCTGAACACATTGAGAAAACAGTGGGCATAGGCCCAAATGATTAGGTTGAGCTGTTATCGAGGGGATGTATTATCATGATATGCAATGCTTGATGGATTATGTGTTGGTTATGATGAGTACAGAGCTTGAGAGAGCTACTAAGTTCTTTCCTGAGAAAGACAGCTTGCTCTGCCAGACTCTGAGGGCTAAAGGAGGAATGGGAGAGGAAAAGATATTGAACTAGGGAGAAAACAGGTTTAGCATTTCATAACTATGAGACTGGTTCATTGACAAGTAAATAACTCTCTTTATCCTTCATTTTTTCATAAGGACAATGGAATACAGACTTTGGTGCAACTGCTGGCTATTATTGTCATTGTAGGAAACGTCAAGGCAGATTTCAGAGGAAGGGCTTGCTGTGTTTGAAAACACAGAGAGACACGTGATTAGTGAGCACAGATGTGTATCTGGCAAAACTCATTGCCTGGGACTCTACTGATTTGTCATCAGTGCTGATTCAGTCTGTACTGATTGTGATTAAACTGCATTCTCTAGGAAGAATGGGACGGCAAGAGAAGTATCCTCAAATACTAAATGGAACGGTAAAGTTCCAGGTTGAACCACCTTTGTCAGTCACTGTTTCAGTCATTTTCTGAGGTAGACACCAAAACCATGACCTCAAGGAACCTTACACAGAGGATGAGACAAAAATAAACACAGTGACATGGCAAAGCCTTGACCCTGGCTTGGAAAAGAATTACGTCAGTGACAGAGCCACTAACAAATATTGTGAAGAAGGATTCAAAAATTAAGGCTTTGGAAGCAATAATTGTACAATCTTATAGAGCTATGGAAATACATCAGGCTGCGTGTACCATGTCACCTATGCAGAACAGAGTCCTCTTCCATCAGGTAATCTCTCTCCCTACTCTGAGGTCTTCTTCTGGTTGGCATTTATAGTCCCTATTTCCCACAGCCTGGTCCCTACTGGAACCCACATAGGCTGGGCCAGTCAGTCTCTTAGTTTTCAAAGTCAGTCACAAATCTTTTTTTTTTTTTTATGTCTTTGTTAGTAATATTATATGGATATGAACCCAAATGTCAAAGTATATTTGAAAGAAAACCAAGAATAATGATCACCTAAGACTCCAAAGCTGTGCTCATATCTTAATCATATGGTGTGATACAAAGAGTTGGATGGGCAGGTTTAATTTGCTCAAGAAAATAAACAGCCCTGAGTGGACCACCTAGGTGGTGGTACAGATTGGTTTTAGAGATGTGCTGTGTGGAAAACACAAAGGGGTGTGAGGTTTCCTATAAATATGTACATTTAAGTATGCATGTTTGAGAATTGCTTGGGTTATTTCTTGTCCTACTCTGGCTGCAGTCCACTGTAAATAAATCAGTATGTGCAGATTCCCATTGCTCTACTCCATCTGCCATTCAGTGTTTTTGCAATAACTGTGTGTCTGGGAAATAATTCAGTGTGTACATTGGCTGCAGTTGTTGGATAAAAGTGTATTGTAGAACCCGTCACGGATCACTGCTGTATCCAGCTCACTCTACCTGGAAAGGCCAAGGCCACAGACAGGAGGGGAATGGGGAGTTTGCTAGCACCTTCCTTTTTCACTTTGCTGGTTGATTACCCTGAGCATGACTTGGTGGTTTTTCAGGACTGCAAGTATTCAATATTGGGAAGAACAAATCAAGGGGTTGTTTCAGCAACAACATTTGGAGATTGATTATGTCTGATATCTGTGGACTCATTGAAACCTAAATGTTCTTTCATTAAACAGATGCCCCAGAATTTCAGGAATGTCAAAGAAAGTTTGGTTCTCACTCTGTATCTCACATATTCACATACTCCTGAATTCCTTACCGCATCTAAAACAGGGCTACGAGAAGTGATTCTGACATTCATTCTCTCAGGTATTTATCCTGGTTGACACTTAAGAAAGACTATTTAGGGTTTGCTTTCCCTAATGATAGCAGAAGGAAATTAAGAAAGTGCTCTACAAAAGTTTGCAGCCAGGAGAATGCTAAAAAGTCAAGTCCAGACAGGAGCAGAGAAGCCACTCATTTCAAATTCATCATTTTACACCTGGTGAAACTTGGAGAACGTTGCTTTAACTTTCTGGTTCTGAGAAATACAGCTCATTCATTTTTATATGAAGAGAGCTCACAGATGCCCTTATCATCAGTCCAAAGTCTATGAAGAGGCTAAAAGTCTACTCTTAAGAGTCTGCAGATTTAAAATAAGAGTCTACCAACACAAAGAATCTTAGTGACCTCAGTTACATTTCAGATATTTATAAACTGACACTCAGGGAAGGTCATTTTCCTAGCACCTAGAATGTCCTCTATATAATCAATGTGAATCTAAGTGCTCACATGAGATTATCTTGCAAAGCCCTTGACAGGATGCATGGTGCTTGATAAAAGTGGACCAATATCATCATGAGTAGAATTTTTTTATTGCTACATATCTGAGCCCATTTTTGCTGCTGTAGCAGGTAGCACAGACTGGGTCATTTACAAAGAGCAGAATTTATTCTCTCTTCTAGAAGTTGGGAAGTTCATGATGAAGGCACTAACAAGTTCAGTTGTCTGATGGGGTTGCCATCTGCTTCCAAAATGGCCACTGTCACTGAAACCTCCAGAGGAGGGGAATGCCGCATCCTCTCCTGCAGAAGGTGGAAGGGCAGGGAGGTTGAACACTGTGAGAAGTCCTTAAAGGGCCTTAATTCCACCCACAGGGGGAGGAACCCTCATGACCTGGTCACCTGCTAAAGGCCCTGTATTTTAACACTGGCACATTGGCAACACCCGAGTTTTAGAGGGGACAACTTCAAGCCATTCACAACTATATCATGATATGGTTTCTCCTCTTTAATAGAGTCAGCTTCCATCAGTAACCCACCTGTGAATTTCCCTCCCTGTATTTCCTTCCACACGTGGATGTTTCTTCAGCACGAGTCCCATTCCCACGCTGCATTTGGTCTCTTCCTCAAATGTCTCCTATTTGTGTCCTCAGCACCAGATGCCTAGCATCTGCATTTCCCCCTACTTGTGATATTTTTTTCTTTCTTTTGCCATTAGGTGCTAAATTACTGTCATGAGAAAGTGTAAGTGACAGTTTGCAACCTTTTATCATTATAAAGTTCACTCGGTGAAAACAAACAAAAAGCACAGAAAACAGGGTTTGGAGATCAGAAGGAATATGGAAGTATACATACTGTTTCAAGCAGTTTGAGCTTATGCAAGTCAGAATTTTAAGTGAGTTACTGCTAAGGAAGTAAAGAGTTTCAATTAATGAAACTGATTACGTCTGAAAATAGGAATGTCACTGTTGTTTGCCACATAAAACAACGGACTTGTTAATGTTGAATGCTAGTTTCTTGAACCAAAAGATCATTTGTTCATAGTGAGGTGTTCCCCACAACAGCACGTTAGTTAATACAGATAAAAACCTTTATGGGTTGCCAGAGGTTATCTCCCTGTCCATGAGAACCTTCCAACAGTTGCCTAACTGTGGGATAAGGGAATGCTTGGTACTTACTCCCTGTGAAGTGTTGCCTCCTGTAGGAGCTTCACTGGCATCTTAGAAATAGCCCAGTTCCCTGCCCCAGAGTTGCTCCTGTCTCAGTTCTAGACTCTCACCTTGGGAGTCTCTGTAGAATAGGGAATTGAGAGGAAGAAATCTTAAAATTGCAAAGCCAAAACTAAAGATGCAGGATGTGGGAGAAAAAGTGTTCAGGGTCTCTCTTCATCTTCCCTCCTTGCAAAATGGAAATGATTTATAGAATTCTCTCAAATGTTTTTAACTTTCTTTCTCCTCTCTCAGTTGGCTCTAAGCTGGCTTCCATTTCTCTACCAAAAAAATCAACTTAAAATCATTGATGATCTCCTGATAATTAAAGACATAAGTAGTTTCAGCCTCTTTTATTTGACCTATTACATGTAATTTTCTCCAAGATCAAGGTCTAGAATTTGTTGGAGATAATTCAGCTGGGACTTATTGAATGGAGAGTAGTTTTCTGAGATGTTATACTATAACATTTGCTAAGAACCTTGCTAGACATCTATCCACTGCAGTATGGGGGACCAGCCAAGGGAGGTGCCCTCATCAGGACTCATTGAAAAATTGTTCCAAAGGCTCCCAGGGGAAGTCAATGGTACTGCAGCCACTGGTATTGCCAGTCACCTTGTACTGCACAATGGAACTGCAAGGATTGTTCACTGTAGGAATGCTTGGGGAGAATGTCAGAGCTACGAAGAGGGAACCCCTCCTTCTTCTGGTCCTTCTCCAGAGTACTCAACTAACAAACTCAATATTAATCTAGCCAGACTATAGGGTCCTTCTCTATTATTGCAGAGGAGGTAATAAGGAGTGGATATGAATGGGAAAAGCAATACACTGATATGGGGCACATGGACCTTGACAACTCTACTGAGTTTGGAATTCTCTTGCCAAGTTGTTTCATGAAAATCGGTATTTAAGCACCTCAAAGCACTGCAAAATTGACCTATCCAGGACTAAATATAAGTTCTCTCTCCTCACCCCTGGATCCTCTTCAGCTCCACTACCAATTCCTCTATTTTTTCAAAGTCAGAAACTTTGGATTAAGCATTAACACCTCCTTGTCCCTTATATTTCATACCCAATATATCTCCAGCTATTTATTTCTTCAATTATAGTCAGATCTCTCCACATTTCCATCTCTAGCCATACAATAGTGCCTGTTATACAATAAGCACAAAGCAAGAATATGATGAACTAATAAATCTACATAGAATAGACTGAATATTCCTCACCTCCCCACTCAGCAGATACTCCCTGGAAACAGTGTTACTATGTAGTAAGAAAACCTCTTTGGTGTAGGTATTAGCCACAGCAGATCTTGGGATAGGGACAGTCATACGTCATAGCTATAGGATAGTGTCTAGCCATGCCAGAAAGACCAATCATATAAGTTGGGATATTTTGGTTGATGCGAAGTTAATGAGTTCAACCCTGGAAACAATTAGTCCATTAATCAATCATGCCTTTGGGATGAGTGAAACCAAAACTTGAGTGTCTCTGCAAACCAAAAATATTGAACACCAACACTCTGAAACCCAAGACTTGGATGAGCTTCTCTGATTACTACCAGATACTCTATGCATATTGTCACATATCGATGCTAAGTAGGTCACATGCCCTGAGGACAGAGGAGGAAGCCTAGCTGGAATCTATGTCTTTTCCAGGGACTGGTTTTAACCTGTGTACCTTCTCTGTGATAAATCAAAACCCTAAGTACAACGGCTTTCAGTGAGTTCCTTGAGTCTTTAGCAAATCATTTGAACTGAAAATGGCATTTGTAAACTCCCAAATTTGCAGTTAGTGTTGAGTCTGGTGTGCTTTGAGATTTCACAGTTTGACTAATTCAGGATTGATAATATATGAAGAAAGGCATTTTTATCCAGGTATGGTGGTGCACTCCTGTATTTCCAGTGATTTGGGAGACTGAGGCAGAAGGATCATGAGTTTGAGGTTAGCCTCAGCAATTTGGTGAGATCCTGTCTCTAAATAAAAATTAGAAAAGAGCTGGGATGTAGCTCAGTGGTAAAGAGGCCCTGGTTTCAATCCCTAGTGCCAAAACTAACTAACTAAATAAATAATAAACAAATAGATGCTAAAAGTCTTGATATGGGAAAATTACCATGAAATATACAGGTTTCTAAATTCAGACAAATGTATCCTTATAAAATGAAGGCAGAGGAATATTTGACATGCACCAAAGAGAAAAAGGCATTGGGGCATTAGCACCACAAAGGTAGAGACAGAAGAGAGAGAACTGATATAGCTTCAAGCTGAGAGCACCATTGCCCTCTAGCAGTTGGAACAGGAGAGGAAGGAATTCTCCCTAGAGCCCTCAGAAGGTGCATCCCTGTCCAGAAAGATTATGTTTGACCCAGTAAAGCTGACTCTGGACTTCTAGCTTCCAGAACTGTGACAGAATATAGATTTCTGTTGTTCAAGCCACCAAATATGTGGTAACTTGTTACAGTAGTGGTAGGAAAATAATTCACCCTGTCCCCAGCACCTTAGTCCATGCTGCCATGATCTCTTTCTAGAAATGTTTCAAAATGTCCAAATTGGTCTCCCTAATCCATATGACCTCCCAAACTAATCAATTTCCCACATTATACCTAAAGGATATTTACTAAAATAATTATCTCTAATTATCTCTGATCATGCCGTTCCCCAGCTTACACCACTTCTTCAAGCATTTTCCATTTGTTCCTAGGATGGACAAGTTAACACTCTTAGGACAACTACATGATCTGTAGGAGCATGCATGGCTTAGCCACTGCCTATCTTTCAGTCTTCCTCTCATACTTCAGAATCCCCTCTCTCTCTTTTATCCAACCAGACTGGCCCCACCCATTTTGGCCCCTTCTATTCCTTGCACTGCATACTGGATCCTCTCACCTGCCTCCTTCCTGATCATTCTTACCAATCCTGACTCATCTCAGGGTTGCAGCTCATTTTTACATCCTCAGGTAACTCATTCCTCCCAAAGTCAACCCATGGTATTGTATGGTCTCCTGCCTGACATAATGTACCTTTGCAGTTATAAATTTCAGTTTGTGTGCTTCTGTGTTTGTTTATCTATCTGACTGTCATCCCTTGGTGTATCAACTTTGACAAGGTAAACTTCATGGTAGCCAAAACAACATGAGATTTTCCTCTTCATTATATTCCCTAACAAGTCATGGTTGGTGCTCAAAGAGATAAAGTGAATACATACCTTCGGAGACCACTCACTCATTGCTATGACAAGAACTGGGGTATTGCATCAAAGAAATATTTCTTATTATTGAAATTTATAAATACAGGCCTAAATCTCCCCTACTAGGGGACTCTTTCATTTGCAAATAAATATTTTAACAAATATTCTTGTTCTCTGAAAGTTTGAATAGAAGGAATTATAAAATCAATATTGCCCACTTTTACACTTTTCAGATTTAAAAATTAGGAATCTGCAAAGTAATGTGTCCTATTCTGTATCATCCACTAGTTTGTCTGGTTTCAAATTCAACTTTATACAATAAAACCACTACATACATTTTACATTTTTTATTAACATGCATTGATTTTTACATATCAGTGAGGTTCAGTGTGATATTTCCATACATGTAAAAAGCATGCATTGATCAAATCCACTGTTCCTTTAAAATCTTTTACAACTAAAATTTTTTACACGGTCTCCTTTATATATATACATGAAGAAGCTACAGACATAGATATTGAGAAGTTATAGTCTATTTTAGGAATGTGTATGTATGTATATATTCTCCCATTATAGACTATAAAATCTTTGGATGAGCAAATAGAGATTTATAATTCTAAATGAAGTTTAACTGGAACATAATACATATGGTCTAATGTTTGAAGAGTGGATCAGATATAAACCAATGACAAAGGCCATCAGACCCTTGATGTCAGAGGAGAAACAATAATAGTTAGGTACTATAGGGCAGAGGAAATTTATTCACTGCTAGGTAGAAAGGTTAACTGTGCCACCCAGTTCCCGTATATTCTGTTTCCCACAAGTCAACATATGGCACACCTAAATGAATATGCCATTGAACAAAATTGGACAGCTTCACAAAAAGTAAAACATAGTCAAGATCTGCTTTTTAATTCCTTTGCTAACTAGAGGCAAACTTTCCCTGGAAATTCGGAAAGAAATATTTGTTCTTTTTTTACTTTCCTTCTTTTCTTAGCAGAGATAAGAAAGTGGACCTTCAGATACTGAGGTTGAAAGACAGTTTTAATCCTCCACACACCACATCTGGTTGGGTTATAAAAACTAGCATCCCAATTTCCTTCTTCAGTTGGCTCCCACTGTATGGTCGCACTGTCTTTTCCTGAGGAATAAGACATACCATGGAGGATCTCGATACTTGATGAGTAATGACCTCCATCATTTTCATGAAATGATAGACAAGCAAGAAAGTCAGTCCTATGCAGCTTCAGTAAACACATTGCAAGAGAGAAGGAAAAGAAGAAAAAAAATGCGCAACTACACTTTACCACTTGCCACTCTTGGTTGGACTTGTGCCATTCAATAATCCTATTTTGACCTTTAAATGGACAATATCTGATGTATAAGGTTGACTTCCAGGGAGGTAATCACAGAGAACCTTTCTTGGCCTAGACATTAACTTGATAACTAATGAAGGAGGATAAGATTTACGGATTATTTTGTCTTAGAAAAGAGTCCTTTTCAGGCCAGAAGGGCCTACCTAGAATTCAGCCTACCTAGAATTCTGCTCATCCTTTACAAGAGTAACAGTCCATTCCTGTGCAGTCAGATTAGAATTTACAAACAATTTCACTTATAACGCATTAGGATCACTCAAAATTGAAATTACCTTATAATAAATCCTACAGGAATTCGGATATTCCCTTTACCCAGCAAAAAGTCTTGAAACTGTTAATCGGTTGTATGAATTCAAATTTTATACTGGCATAGAATTACTTTTAGTTCAAGTCTACTCATCATTATTTATGGAGATACTTCATTTGAGTGTTAATTTCATTTTGTGGTGTATGTGTTCTTCTTTTTTTTTTTTCCTTGAATTAATTTCTGAGTTTGTCATCTCTTATATTTTCATGCTAAATATAGGATATATAAAACAAACTGTTCCAAATCGTGTAGCCAATTAGCACTAGAGTTAGCCCAACAGCAGAGGGAAAGAAAAGGAAAGATTCAAAGCTGTTCTAATCAGGGCATTACAATAGAACAGTCTCAGCTCTGATGAGAAGGTTGCTTCTGCCTATGGGCAGGTATTGGGGATGGCATCAGAGCACAAAATCCCAACTAACTGTGCCAAGTGAATTGCAAAATTTATTTTTCTTCATAAATGTGTTCTCTTTTTCATTACTTATTTCTTGTGAAAAGAAGGTAAACAGAAAACCTTTCAGGAGAACTATAATTTTCAATTATTGCACATACATCTAGAATCTAAAATATGTTAGAGGAAACTTCAAGGTAGAAGTCAAATAATTTAGTTTATCTTTTTGTGCATTTTAACTGCCATCAATTTAGGATTTAGCTCAATACACTTTAAAATTATTCATAATTATTGACTCTTCACATGTGAAGTTAATATCTAATCCAAAAAAGGCTCTCTGGGGCTACCCTTCTGGATGTCAAAGTTATACATTTGACATTCCACCTCTAAAGGCTCTAGACCAATGTGAGATTAGTGAACATTGCAAATACAACCAACAGTTTAAAAAACTGTGCCATACATTTAAACCATAATTTTTCAACCCAAAATGAGGGAAAGGAGGGTTTAAAATATTCTAACCATGCCAGGTTAGTTTTCACATTCAACTCAACAACAATACTGAGTCCTTCTAGACATTTACTTTCATGGATACTAAGATTCACATCTGTTAATCAAGATTGAACAACATAGAAAACACTCTCTGCTAAATAACCAAATAATGGAACAAATAAAACAAGGAATATATGATTTAGCAAAGTCCTTTTTATGACGATACAGTGAACCCCTGGCATGTTGAAGCTACATAACGGAGAAGAAGTTCAGGCAGTTGGCATTAGAGGTGGTTGCCCATGAAGCCTTGATGATGTGCTTTTTTGTTGTTCTTGTTTTTCCTCTTGAATGATTCATATTTTCTGGTGCAAGAGAATATTGAGATCTCAAGGCAAGAGACTTTATTCTGTTTAGTCAGGCTATAAGCTGCTTGCTGGCTGGCACATTTGACACTAACCCTGTCACATGAATTGATCATTAAGTTTAAGCCTGATGCACTAGCCTGGGTAATAGTCATTTTTATAAACTCTATTATATTAAATACTTCTCTTTTTAAATAGTCACAAAATTTATAAATATACATTCAATGTCATGAGAATTTCATTATTTCTCTTGAAATAATCACATCACAAACCCTAATGACTTAAAACTGGTATGGCGATTACCCAAAGTTGCACACAGAGTGTACCAACTAAAAGCAAAAACCAACTAAAAGTAAGAACCAACTAAAAGCAAGAACTCAAACAGATTTGTATACCCATTCTCATAACAGCTTTATTCCTTGGAATCTAAAGACTCTAAGGAAGAAACCCTAGTGTCCACAGATGTAAGAATGGATAAACAAACTATGGTATATACATAAAAGGGAAAACTGTTTAAATTGTTCATTTAAAAGGAGATTCTGACCTACACTATGACATGGATGAACCTCAAAGACATAATGCCAAATGAAATGAGCCAGTCACAGAAGGACAGAGGCTTCATAGTTCAATACACACAAGGTAGTAGTCGACATCATAGAGACAGAAAGAGTGATGGTTATGAGAGACTGGGGAGAGAGGAGGAAGTGGAATTTGTGTTTAATGCTACGGAGGGTCTGAAAAAGAGATAAATTCTGAAGATGACTAGCTGGATGGATGCACAACAATGTAAATGCACTTAATACCACAGAACTCCATAGTTAAAAATGGTTGCAATGGTAAATTTCCTGCCATTTGCATTTTACCACAGTAATACACACACACACACACACACACACACACACACACATTAATTCACAGTTCCGTTGAGTCTGACATTTATGCCTATCAACTGGGTCTTGTATTTCAGGGTGTTTCAACAAAACTGCAGTCAAGGCAGCAGCTAGGAAGGGGAATAATTCACTTCTAAGCTCATGTGCTTGTTGCTGATTCAGTTCCTCAAAGGCTTTTAGATTGAGGGCCTCAATTTCCAACCAGCAGTTGGTTGCAGGCTGTTTCTAGAAGTTTCCTGCTACATGGTGCTCTTCAAAATGGCAACTGGCTTTATCAAAGCATGCTGGACAGAGGGCCACAAAGAGACTACAGAAGCAAGACAAATGTCACAGTATCATAATATAATCACAGAAGTGACATCTCCTAATGTTATTGTAGGTTTTTATTATAGCCAAATTACTTAAGGAGATTGCAAATCACCATGAAGGACCTGTAGATAAAATTCAATGAAGGCCATTTTAGAAGTCTGTCTATTACATAGTCCTAAAACGCTCTGGTAAATGCTGTCAACTAACAAGAATGCCAAAGGTAATCTGGACCCTCTCAAGATACAGCTGAGCAGCTGGTCATCACTGAACCCTAAATTCTCGATCAGGAAAGCTGAAACTACAGGCAGGGATCATGTCAGAGCCAGCCTCCAGAGGGAAGTCAAATATGCTTTATTAGGAAGTCATAACCATCTTAGAATCTAAGGATGCCTACAGCCTAAGACTAGTGTCAGAATGGTAGCAATTAAGGTGAAGTTCATTCAAATGCTCTGCTTTGCCTGATGGTTCCTCATTGCTATTTGAGGTTGAAGCCTTGGTTTTACGTTTTTTAAATTTCCATCTCTAATATCCTTCCACAGGATATTAGAATTGGAATGGACTCCATATATAGAGAGGTCCATATGATAGAAATTTCTAGTTTGAAAACTTGATTTCAAGGCATCAACAAAGACAATTCAGTTTCCCATCATTTCTGTCAATAAGATTTGAGAAGCATACTTTTGAACCAAAGGTGGTGAGAGCTTCCCAGGAGCTATAATCCGAAGTGCTACCTGTCTTCCTTAGAGAAGAGATTCCCGGGTGATTGATGAAGTCTCTTTAACCAGGAACCTTATTTAAGGGTATGGGGAGAGTTAGTGATGGAACAGGAGTGGAGCAACATAGAAGAGCATTCAGTCTATTTTCTTAGATGGTCAACTTTGATTTATTTTTTGTATTTTCATAGCAAGATGTTCAATAAAAGAAGAGAGGAATAAAAGTCTGCCACCTCATGCAAGGAAACAAAAATGGCAACATGGAAATAATAGCGGGACACACATTAACTGTCCTCCATCTCCAACTGTCACCTCCAGGGCTCTGCCCAGCTATCATTTTTTCCTAAGTGACAAGAACTTCAGGTTCCAAAAAAAAAAAAAAAAAAAGTTGTCTTTTAGTCCAAAATTCTGTGAAATGAAGAACGACACTGTTCCTTCATTGGAGTCAAACCCCTTAGCTATTTGAACATGGAATACATAAATATTAATTTGCATAATAATGATCTCAAATTGCACATGCACCTATTTGCAAATTGCACATGTATTTAAAACTAAGTAGACTGTCTCACAGCTGTATTTTTTAAACTTTTTTTCATTTGAATGTAAAACCAATTTATAGTGACCAGCATTCACATTTTTAAGGGTAGGGAAGGGCCGTTAGGTGGTGGTGCTTTTTTTCTTCCTTCTTCGTTTCAGATGCTAGGGGGATCCAATACTGGGTCAGGACCTCACATATGCTATGCAAGTGCTCTACCACTGATCCCAGAAAGGGCAATTTCTAAGGGAATTATTTTTTTTACTTGGTGGAGGCTGTTCATCAATGTTAAAAATGATTGTTGGATGTATAATCCTGCCAGTCAAGCTCTGACTCAACTGTCCTGGGAGAACTGTGGATTTAAACAATAATCTAACCAAGCCTCAAATTTTGTCAGTAATGAGTCACTTTGTTGTCATCTGTTTTTCTAGTTGCAAATCCATTGTACCCCAAAGAATCTCACAGGGACAAAAATAAATGTCTGATACTAATTAATCATGAAAATGTTTGCAACAAAGAACCCAATATTTTATTTTATTTTTATTTTTTAATTTTTATTTATTTTTATTTTTTGGTACTGGGGATTGAACCCAGGGGTACTTCACCACTGAGCCACATCCCCAGCCCCATTTTGTATTTTATTTAGAGACAGGGTCTCACTGAGTTACTTAGGGCCTCGCTAAGTTGCTGAGGCTGGCTTTGAACTTGCAATCCTCCTGCCTCAGCCTCCCAAGTGCTGGGATTATAGGCGTGCATCACCATGCCTGGCTCCCCAATATTTTAAATGTAAGATGATGCCTTCATCAAACTTCATCAATATACTGATGACAGTGAAAACCCTCACCTTTATTGTGCCTATTTTTTTCCTTCTGCTCCAAAACCTACAAATATGAGAGAATTATCTATCCCTTTTTTACCTAAGAATTCACACCATCTCCCACTATTTTATTTTTACATATATTTTGTGTAATGACTTGTTATATCAATAAAATATTACCCCCCCCCACCAAACAGGGATAAAATTGATAATTGCATATTCAAGTTTAATTCTAGATTGAAGAACTCAGACCTCAACCCCACCACCACACACAAACACACACATTGCATTTTCTTAACAACTTCATGGGAAACTAAACTTCTGACTTTGACTCTGTCTGCCTTAATCCTCTTCATCTCCCAAAGTACATAGCAACACAGGATATATCATATTGGTACTTAACTCCAAAGTTTATACACAATTATGTCAAAATCTGAAGTTTTTTTAAAGCTTACTAAGAATAATCCATTGTGCCAACAAAGCTATGACAATATTAAATCATTCCTTTTCTACCCTAAATTTATATTTCTGCATGCAGCTTCATAATGCTGAACTGAGACAATGTAAGCAATCCTTCTCCTTCATTAGATAACTTCTTGTTAGACCCCAGTGAGAGAGGAAGAAAGAAGACAGGAAGACAGAGGAGGGGAGAAGCAATTACTCCTTGGATTTGCATTTGCATTTTCTATCACGGGCAGCCTTTCTTCTAGAAGCAGTGTGACAGGTTCCAGAGTCCTTTGTTATTCTCTAAACTGCTCTTTCTGTGCCTTCTCAAAGGCAGCAGAACCAACTGAGCTTATTTTGGGGAATGGTTTGGTCACTTGGCCCTCAACCCAGTACTAAAAGAAAATGGAAGCCTGGCAATCTATGGTAAGCAGTTCCATCATAATATCACCTGTGGCTGATTATGATACAGTTCCTAGTAAAGCAAGTGCCTGGGACACTAAGTGGCAACTGTGTTTCACTGTTATGGGTGGTAATGAAAACTATAAAGCCAGTAATGCGGTCAATGTTCTCTGCTGGAACGTTTTCAGAATGAAACAATAAACTTGGTCTTTAATCAACTCAATGTTGAAGTAACAGAAAGTTTCAGTGGTAGCCTGAAACTCACATCTTAATTTTTTATAGCCATCTTTGAAAACGTAAGTCCAAATTTAACTGTGTGACATGATAGTGTGATTGACAGATGCAGAATCCTTTCCGTGACTCTTAAGACTTTGGAAAGTAAAAGCCTCATTCTTGGAAAAGAAACATCTGGATGGACTGAGAAGAAGCTTAAAATCTTGAACCCCTGAATCATCAGTGCCTCTTCTTTTTAAAGTAGTAGATATGAAAATTTAAAAAATCTTTTCTTTATTTTTCTAATACAGAGATCTTCTTTTGATGATACAATATAACTCACATTTTTAGCTTTTTCTTTGGCTTTCACATCGTTTGCCCCCTTCAAATTTACCTTGTGATCTGCTGCTGGCAAAGTCAATAACTTTAAGCCAAACTCACCAGTTTCTAGCTGCCCAAACCCCCCTTTTTCATGGGTAGCCTGCCTTTTTAAACTTCTCACTTATCAAATTAGTTGCCAAACTCAACTCAGTTTAACAAAAATCTTGGAATGTTTTTAATACTGCCAGAAACAAATCCCAATACCAAGATAAGTTTCACATAAAAGTTATATTTTGGTCTGTATTCTAAGTGGTTATCTCTAGAAAGTCTATATAAAATAATAAAGAAGGTATGAAGATAGCCCAGGACCATGGTAAAGGAGAAAGTTCCACACACTGCATTAGTCGTCACCTGACTGACTTTGTTTTAGTGTTCCTAGAGTTGACTGGCTCAAACTAACTGGGTAAGCAGAACTGCTTACCACAAAATTCCAATCTTATTTCCAGAAGTATTTTATCTTGTGGATTAATGGTATGATATTTAATATTTAATATGTTAAAGTACATCCACTGGGCCGTCCTATATGCGTGATCTGTGTTACATAATTGGCCTTTTCGTCAGCCCCACACAAATCTATAAGATGATATATTCATCACTGACCCTTTCTGATGGCACTGCCAAGCCACTCTGTGTAGGAAAAGCACTGAATCAACAAGAGTTACATGTTATTTGTTGATAATGAAGAAAAAGTGCCAAGAGCAGGCTGATCCCTACGTATTCAGAGTCACTTTCATTTAGCAAAATTTTGGTCCTTGGTGTAAAAATGAGGATGGTTTTCATATTTCTATTTGGCTATCCTAGAAAAATAAATAAACTCAAGAGGTGAAGGGAGCTGAGCTCTGCATCCTTCTACTTCTGTGAAACTGAAATGCCCAGCATCACAGGCCCTTATTTCACTGGAGAGACTTACGGACATTTCAGGTCATCCTTGTCCAGTCATTAGCTGACCAGGAAGGTAACCCCAACACAGACTTCCGTGGCTACACAACAACACACTTTTCACATTTGTATTGAGGAGCCACTAAACAGAAAATGACAATAAGCAGGACAATGAATAGCAAATAACACACTCTGCCAGGGTGTGTTGGGTGGCCTTCTTGTGTTAGGTATAATGTACAGTGTTCAATAGAAAATGGAGATATGCAAAGAAAATTAGAAAGTATGACCCATGCAGAGAAAATCAAAAGCATTCAACAGAAGCTATTCCTTTGGAAGCACCGACACTGGAATTGCCAGATAAATCAGTTACTGTAAATAAGTTCACAGAGCTAAAGGAAGTCATATGCAAAGAACTTAAAAAAAAAGTGGTCTTGCCAAATAGAGACTAGCATTAAGAAGACAGAAGATGTCGAAGTGAACCAAAGAGAAATTTTTGGAGTAGAAAAATCAATAATGAGGTGGATAAAAAAGTCACTAGAAGGGCATCAAACCAGTGCTGAGCAAGCAGAAAAAGAAAAATTGGTGAACTTGAATGAGTTCAATTGAGACTATTCAAGTCCAAGGAACAGAATGTGAAAAAAGTGAAGAAAAATTAAAAGGACTTCTGAGTCTATGGGGCTTTGGCAAGCATAACAACATCTATACAAGGAAACTGCCAGAGGAGAGGAAAGAAAGAAAAACACAGAAAAATATTTAAATATCTGGTGGCCAAAATATTTCTAAATTTGATGAAAAATATTATTATACACAACCACAAAGTTCAATAAATTCCAAGTAGAAGAGAGTCAAAGGATCCTTATCTAAATACATCAAGAACAAATAGTTCTCATTAGAATCTGTAGAAACCAGAGACAACTGATAACATTCTCACAATAAGGAATGAACAGGGCTTTCAAACAAGAAGTCTGTATCCAGCAAAAATCTCAGAAATGAAAGTGAAATTAACATATTCTCAGTTAGCAATGGAGGCCATTCGTACAACCTACACAAAATACTAAAAGTAGTTTTTTTTAATGCTGAAATTAAACTGGAATATGTGCAAAGAAATAAAACAACCAATAGAGGTAGCCACCTCAGCAGTCTTAAATGAGTCCATCAGAGTCAACCCCATTTGGAGCCCACCCAGAACCCCTTCCTCCTACCTGACCAAGCTATTTTTTCTACCTTTCATTCACCAATGTTCCCTGGGTCCTTGAGGAATAAATTCAACTCTATTCTAACTTGAAACCTTGTAGTTACTTGAAAACACATACAGCTTCTCTTGATGATTCTTTTAAGATAAATTATCCCATGCTGACATCCCAACCTAACGCTTACCTAGTATTTGTCAAATGTATTCCCACTGCTAGAATACTGGTTATCTGGTTATTCGGACTTCCTTTTTTTCTGAGATCTGGCTCACCTTTTGAAATTTTGTATTGCTTTTTCTAATCTCTCCTTCCCTTGAACACTGAGAACAAAGGATATTCATGTACGTATTGCTACAAAATGTTCCTCACATCTGTTCTGTCTATGAATTTCCTATCTCCTCAGTCATGCAAGCTAACCAAGCTCAAGGCCATACCTTTGATTATGTAAATGTGAATTTGTAGATTTGGGAACCAGGTAAAAACATTAAGAGCAACCTGTTTTCAGATTCATTTTATGCATAAGACAACTGAGTTCCTGGGAGGTGGTATGACAAATTCCAAGTTCATATAAACAATGTCATTCTATTGCCTTCTAATACAAGGGCTTTTTGTAAAAACTAACATTTTCATAATGTAACTATATCAAGCCAGCAGGTTGCAGAATTTCAAGTGGCCAACATTTTCTTGTTTGCTCTCTTTTCCTGTCAGAATGTTAAAACAAGAATGCTTCCAATAAAGCTATTTAGAAACAATTGTAAAACCCTGCTGATTTTAGCCCTGTGTTCCATCAAAAAGGCTGTTACTTTGGGTTCCTGTCAACATCTCAGAATACCTGTTGCCTTTGTCAGAAGACTCTCCACACATCTTGACTGCTGCAGGCAGTTATGTTTGTAAGACAACCTTGTTATAGAATCATACATAAACTTTTATGAACAATTGTGTATATACTAAAGAACAACTAAGGCAATATGTAACTGAAATAGACATGTGCAAAAATGTTTGCATAAAGATAAATGCACACACACAGATTAAGTTATCCAAGGTTATTACAGAACGCAAGTAGTGGCAGAGAAGCACAGTGGTTTAGAGGATCTTAGACAAAGTGCATTGGATCCCTGTTTCATCACTTGTTAACTCTGGAGTCTTGGGAAAGTCTCTGGAACTATTGGGATGGGCTTCTTCCTTTGCAAAATGACAGAATTTGGGGGAAAATTAAAGAAACTGAATGGATACTTTCAGCAAAGTGCCTACCAAGTGTTCATTATTGAGGTTTTCTGCATTCTGGTAAGTGGATGGAAGGGCTCCTGACTTTGAGTGCAGAGGTTTTCCTAATATACCTCTCATTCACACCCATCATCTCTTAAATGTCACCTTAGTTCCTGGTCTTTTGCATTGTAATGTGAAAGGTTTCTGTGGCAGGGAGATTTGGAAAGGTCTTATATCTAAGCACTTAATGAGCAACAGAACATTTTCAGCATTCTATTCGAACCAAATCCACACTCAAAGAGTTTTATATGGGGAATCTGAAGGTTGCCCTGTGTGGGCAGAGATTCACCGAGTCATATATTCAGTTTGATCCTGAATAGGACTCGATGGTTTTATGTCCAATTAGCCATGACTGGTAAAGTATAAAAAAAGAGGATAATCAAATTTCATGCTTCACTAGGTAAATCAATGGCTGTGGAAGTACAGCTGATCTCCTTTTTGAATGCCATTAAGAACCTTGTATAATTTATTGACCACCTACGTGGATAGCCTCACCTCTGCTAAATCTATCATGTGCAGAAGTTTTCTGGGCCTCAAAGACAGACAACTGCAGTCCATCACTAAAGGTAGCCGACCTTCATGCTCTCAATCTTCTCTCTTCTTTCTCTATGTTCAGGCATTAAGCCCCCAATTATTTCAATATATCTTTGTTTTTTCAGGTTGCATTTCTTTTTTATGGTGGTGGGGATCACACCCAAGGCTTTATGGATGCCAGGCAAGTGGTCCATCACTGATGTACACCCCCTTCTCAGATTGCATTTTTTTAATCCATTCATCAACTGAAGGGCATCAAGGTTGGTTCCACAATCTAGCTATTGTGAATTGAGCAGCTATGAACATGAATGTGGCTACATCAATATATCTTTGTCAGTTGTATGACCAAACATTGCCTACATAATTTAGGCTCAGGGATGAGAGATGTTTTTGAGATAGTATTTCCTACACCATAGGAGCTTCATAGAGAGAAGCGTTTGAGGTTTGCAAGGTAGTGTTTCTCAGAGTTTGGTCCTTGACTTAACCTGCCTCAGAATTACCTGTTGTCATCACAAAGATGACAAAACAGCACACCAAAAACAAGACAATGAAAAAGGAAGAGAGAAAAAAAAGTAAAAGAACTATTTCAAGCTCACTCTAAAATAAACTTCACAGTAACCAGAGAGAAGAGCCTCAGATTCCACATTTACAAAATGCACCCTGATAACACTGAGGCTCACAGAACTGTGAGAATTCCTGAGCAAAGTGATCAATAAAGGAATAGAGTCTGTAACAGCCTCATAACTGTTAGAGATTTAAGAAAACTCTTGGAATCATTTCACTAGCAGATCTTGTCATGTTGGAGACTTGAGGGAGCTTTGAAGTTATGAGCCCAAAGTGATGAGGAACAGAAAGACAAACTGAAGTCCCTGAGATAGCAGCCAAGGTCACTAAGAGCAGGACACAATGAAAGCAAGCGGAAGAAGGTACTGGGAGGGACACACCCACCTCTGTAGGTCTCTCCAGCTGGACCCTGCAGGGCTGATTCCCCATTCTAAAAAATGAAGGATCACCTCTGTGGAAATCCACAGGTGTACAAGGATCAACCCACAAAGTTCAGCATCAGAAAATGTTGCTGAGGTGGAAACTAGAAACCTCGCTCATTTTAATTAAATCTAAAATACAAAATCACATTGTTTTTCTAGATTTTTTTATTCTTTTAATAAATTTACATAGCTTGAAAGACCCATATAAAAATAATTTTTTTCTTTTGTGTATAAAACCAAAGAAACAACCTCTTTGCCCTTCTTCCCATCTCCTAATTAGGTCAGTATTGCTCACTCACAGCGCTGCAGAAGTGAAGTCAGTGGAGAAGTGATGTTTGAGACACTGCGATGGGGACACAGTGCAGGTTTGTCTGCAGAAGAAGTTATTAGGATCTTTGGTGGTAAGTGGAAGGAGCACTTTCCACGTGGCAGAGGCTACTCATAACCATACTCTGCCTACTTCCTATGGTAAGGACATATTTCTATAAGAAGTGAACGGTATGGTCACCACGTACCTCAATATTGGTCTAAGAATCACTGCTGTAACACTGGATACCATGCCTGTAGATGAGTACAGTGGACATATATTCTTAAACCATTTCTCCTACCTTTCTTGAGAAGAATTTAACTTCCCTCTGAAATTCTTGGACTGTGTGTGCCAGATGGGACTAACCCCACCCCAGTTCCAGACAGGCCATAAGAACCACACCTAAGCCAACCAACACATTGCATTCCCGACTACAAATATTCACACAAGGATAGCTACGCAATCACATAAGAGCTATTTGGAGACAATTGATCTGAGCTGATCAGGGAAGAGAACATTTTCTCTTTCTTCCTGGATCTAATCCTATATGAAGGACAAGGGCCTGTTTGAGAATGGAACCAGCACAATGAGAAAGAAGGAGTCCAGAGGTAGGGAAACTTCATGGGCACTGTCATTAGACTCCTGAGTGCTACTGAGCATGAAGGGAAAATGCATCTTGGACATTTTTAGTTCCATTATGAAACACAACCTTACTCTCCTGAAATTTAGTTTATTTTGTTTGTATGTCTCCCATTATCTATGTGTTAAAATGTCCTCATATGTCGATTTTCAATATCAAGAGCATTTGTTACCAGTTGTCTGGTTTATCAGTCATTTCAGCAATGTGACCTCATTCTTTAGACATATTTCAGTATGAAATACCATTTTATTTTGTCTAAACTCTTCCAAGCTCTCTCACATACTTACCTGTGAATGAGCAATAAACAAATGCTTACATATCTCACTGACAACATAATGATTGCCTTTGAAATTTGACATTGGTCATCTAATGCCTTTCCTTGGTAAATCTGGGTTTCATATGTCTGATTTTTCCAATGCACATATTCACCTATATGGTATTCTCAGCACTGAGTCCTAGCTGTTTGGTCTACTAGTTATGGAATATTGGAATATAGTGCTTACCTACTGAAGGTAGGTAACCACTCTTCCCTTTTCTCTCCTTCCTTCCTTCTTTTTTCTCTATCCTCTCTTTCAATTCTTTTAAGATCTGCTGTGCATTTAATCTCTGTGAGACACCATTCTAGGGGTCAAGAATCAACAATGAACTTGACAGAGAAAGTTGCTGTCCTGGAGGGGGTGAGATTTTAACGTGAAGGGGTACAGAGATGCTACATGTACCCAGTGCATACACACAGGCAATGGAAATTAGGGCAATATGGTAACAAAAGGCAAGTGGCTGCAATTCCCTGAGACAGTAAAGGTGAGATGAGCGGTGTCTCATTTCCTAAAAGAACAGTTAAGGAAGACCTTATGATCAATTTTTTTTAATGATTTTTGAACTGAAGGCTAGAATTATAAGAAAGATCTAGTCATTCAAAAACCTTGAGAAATGGTGATTCTGTCACAGAAAATAGGAACTGGAGTCTAAGGAGATAAATAACCTGGGTTGTGTGAAGAATAGAGACAGGGCAGGTATGCTGGAACCCACTGGCCCAGGGAAAATGGGTGAGTTGCAGATGTGGGCAGAGGCCAGGCCATGGTGCCCATGAGAACCTCAGTCTGTGTCTCTGAGCAGAATCCTCTCTTTTAGATATGATTATTTTCACCTAACTGCCTGGTTGGTTGTAGCTTTAAGAAACTGAACCTCTCTTTTAGAAAAACCATTTTTATTATGGAAAGACATATCACATAAAAATTGCCATTTTATTTCTTTTCCACACACACTTCAGACCAAGCACTGATCTCCAAAATTTATAAGGAACTTCAAAAACTTTACACCAAAAATACAAGGAGCCCAATCAATAAATAGGCTAAGGAACTGTGCAGACATTTCACAGAAGATGATATACAGGTGATCAACAAATATATGAAAAAGTGCTCATCATCTCTAGGAATTAGAGAAATGCAAATTAAAACCACCCTAAGATTTCATGCAACTCCAATTAGAATGGCTATTATCAGGAACACAACCAATAATAAGTGTTGGCATGAATGTGGGGGAAAAGACACACTCGTACATTGCTAGTGGAGTTGCAAATTTGTGCAGCCACTCTGGAAAGCAGTGTGGAGATTCCTCACAAAACTTGTAATGGACCCACCATTTGACCCAACTATCCTACTCCTTGATTTATACCCAAAGGACTTAAAATCAGCAAAGTACAGTGATTCAGGCACATCTATGTTCATAGCTGCTCAATTCACAATAGCTAGATTGTGGAACCAACCTAGATGCCCTTCAATTGATGAATGGAAAAGGAAACTGTGGTATATATACACAATGGAATATTACTCAGCCATAAAGAAGAATAAAATTATGGCATTTTCTGGGAATGGGTGGAGTTGGAGAATATCATGCAAAGTGAAATAAGCCAAGCCCCCAAAACAAAGGCCAAATGTTTTCTCTGGTAAGTGGATGATGATACATAATGGGTGGTAGTGATGGTGGTGGCAGGGACAAGAGAAGAATGGAGGAAGTATGGATGGTGTAGAGGAAAATGGGACGGGAAGGGGTGGGGGAAGGAAAGAGAGTAGATTGAGACAGACAGTATTACCCTATGTATATGTAAGATTGTATGAATCATGTGAATCTACAATGTGAAAAAAGGTATATTCCCTGCTGTATAATTATATCAAGATTGATTCTATTGTCATGTTATAATTAAAAAGAAAAGTAAAGAAAATTTGAAAAAAATTACCATTTTAACCTTTTTAAAATACAACATATAATAGCTTCAGTACTTTTATTTGGTTGTGCAATCATCACCACTATCCATTCCCAGAAATGTTTCATCATTCCAAATTGAAGCTCTGTACCTACTAAACAATATCTCCCTTTTTCTCTCTCCTAGTTTACTGGTAAACAATATTCTATGTTCTCTTTTTATATGAATCTGACTCTGCTAGGCATCTCATATTAGTGTGATCATGCAGTATTTTTCCTTTTGTGCCTGGCTGATTCCCTTAATATAATATTTTTAAAGAGCATCTGTATTGTAGCAGATATTAGAATTTCATTCCTGTTTAAGGCTGAATAATATTCCACTGAATGGGTGTACTACATTTTATTTATTCTCATCTTTTGACATTTTATTCATTTTCGTCTTTTGACTTTTGTGAATGATGCTGAAAAACCCATCTTCTTCATTTCTAATATTCTTTGCAGAATTACAACCCTTATGTCAGACTGATATTGCATATTATGATTTCAGACAACATTCATATAGGTGAACTTTAAGGCTATAGCCAAAGAACAAAATCTAAAATATAAAAGCAATGTGACCACAATAAAGTCACCTTTCACAACGAGAGAAGAGTTTCTATAATATCATGGTTCCAGAAACCCTTTTATTTTATGCTAATGATAGACAATGAAGATTAGCTAGCACTGTGTTTTAGACAATGGTAGTGTGGGTTTAGAATTCCTGAAATATTTTGTATTGTTCTCAACTATTGTACTATTCCATAGGGAGATAATGAGTTTGAAAATAAGTTGCAAGAATATAGATGTAGGAATCAGGCATAGGTTTAAAATTTACTAAAACCACTTACCCACAGGTATAAAAAGGGGGAAATGCAAACACTTATTTTATAGGCTTACTGTGATATAATATCCAAGATATTAAAGATTTTGGCAAATTGCCTAGAATACAGTAAGGGTTCTATATGAATACTTATTATCATGAATATTATTAGAATCATTAAATATCGGCCACACCTCTTTTCCATTCCTTTAGTAGATGTCTGTAGGAAACCAGATGTAGTATGGGATGAGAGAAAAAAAGGAATTTAATTCACATTTCCAGCATGTGTTAGTAGAGACCTTAAGTAATTCACAGCCTGTATCTCTTAGCCTCTGTATCTTCATAAGACAAATACAGATAATAACAATTTCTATCTCAAGTAAATGTACACAAATGAAGCAGTATTAAAGTGATTAATATATAATAGAGGAAGGACTGAAGGCTAATGAAGGTTATAATTTTCCTCTTTCCTAAATACTTGAGCACACTCAACACAGATTGCAGCCAAAAGAGAAAATGGTCTATTCACAGAACAAAAGACCTTTTCCCAGTGGTGTTGACATTTGAAAGTATGTTTCAAAAGGAAGCCAAAAACAAGAAGCACATAAAGGGAAAGGATGGTAAATTCTATTCTATGAAGAGGACAAGTCTCTGAAGTTTCCTTGGTATTGGCAAAATGAAGGTCCAGCGTGGTCTCTGCCTGGGAGGATTTATTTTTATGACCAAGGCTCAATAGCAAGAGGGTGCAGGTACCAATATGGCAGCCTATGAAGTTAGACTGGGAAGGAAAGTTGAGAAGTGAGGTTATTTCTAGAATGGAGACTTTTTCTTTGTTTTGTTTTCAGGATGAAAGTGGCTTAGACTTGTTTAGAGGCTAAGTCAAGAAGGACAATTTAAAAGTATGTGAGTAGGAGTGTGAGTTTGTAATGGGGGAGTGAAGGGCCAGGGGTGTATGAAAAGACTGAAGAAATCAAATGACCAGAGGAAGTAGAGTCATCTGCAAAGCAATGGCCCCTGAGTCAGGAGGTGAGGCACAGACCCAGAGTGCAGGAGGCTTGAGCTGTGTGGACTCAAAAGAAAAGCAGGAAATCCAATAAAGTGAGGGTCATGGTGATGAGATTGAATAGCCCTAGAAAAGTTGAAGAGTCATCCTACCCACGGAGTCCACCACTTTCGGCATGGGAACTCCTGATGAAGCCCACTGATTTATAGCAGTTCCATGGTGTGCATGTTGTGGTTGGGATTTTCAACATTGATCACTCCATTTTGCTTTTACATTTCAGAGGACCCACCATCAATCATCCATTGATGGTCTTCCGGCATTTTTAGAGGTGCAGAGTATGAGAAGGAACCTATTGCTTTTGTTTGTTCAGTAGGTTGAATTAGGACTCTCCAGTGATTTTTTTTTTTCAAATAAATATCTCCCTTCAAACCTCTTTACTCTCTTTGGATATAATTTCACTCTCCAATTAACATTTACCTTTTATTGTACTTAAATGTTTCAAAGTGTTCATAAATGTCAGCTTTTTCGACCTGTTGCTAGAAATTTTCTCATTTTATTGTAAAGGAGACTAATCAGCTTCTCAGGGTGAGTTGACTGAAGCACATATGGTCTAAGGAGTATGCATATTATGCATAGAGTTCATCCACATTTTTATTGGTGTATGCTTTAACCAGTTGCCCAGGGTTCAGTGTAAGCTACTTCAAACACATGCTCAGTAATATTCTCTCGGATGTTCCATTTGCCCGTGAACATACATGACTGCATCACTTTTGGCAAGGAAACATTTACTGACACCTGTCCAATCACTATTTATTCAGTCCTCCTCTTACGCTCAGCAGTGTGTTGGTTGTTCTGGAGGATTTAACAATTAACCACCTAAGAATGCCACCCTCAAAAACATGCAGGTAAGTGGAAAGGGAAGCCATTGTTCTTGAATCACTTCTGGAAGTAGGGAAGACAAGGTGGATCTTGGTTTTAGCAGGGTTGTATGCCATTTGGAAAGTCTAGGTAAGAATCCACTTCTTGCTTACATTTCTTGGCTCTTGGCCTCATCACTCTGACCTCTGCCTCCATGGCCACATCTCCTTTTCTGATTATGAACCCTGGTCTCTTACAAGGATTCTTGTAATTGCATCTGCTCTGTCTGGCTAATCCAGAATAATTCCCCCTTCCCCAATCCTTTATCACATTCTCAAAGCTCCTTTTTCCATGTAAGGTTACATATCCACATACCCATATTTGTTGATTAGGAGTTGGATTTTTTTTTTGAGTCGGAGGAAGGGATAATATTCTGCATACCATATTCTCCATGTGATTGACAGAAAAAATTGCTCAGGAAGCCTGTTACTTTCAACCCTGACTTTGGTTTGATTTTGAAAAATATATAAATTCTTCCATCTAAGCTTTTTCCTGAATGCATCCCATACAGCTATTGTAGGCAGCTGCTTCCTGAAGGACAGGGTCAGAAATTCAGTCATGAAACCAAACTGCTTTCTATGGGAAGGATGAAGTCCACATCATACTAAATTATCAGCAGAAAATCATGAGGATATGTGTCTCTTACGTAGCATGGCTCTTGCACATGTGTGTATGTGGATATGCATACCTGTGTATAACCACACAAATATGAATTAAATATATAATAAAATGAAGAAATGAATGAGAAAACAAATTAATATAGTACCTCTACTTTCTTTTCTTTCCCCACGCCTTTCAAGTACATTTATCCAGCACCTATTTTGGGACAAAGCACGGCTGAGTGTACAGAAAATAATACTATCGTACCCTAAAGGAACATGCATTTATAAACAGAAAAGAAGAGAAAATGATGGACTGTGCTTGTGTGAAGAAAAGAAAGGAAAGTATGAGCTGTGGGGACACAGAAAATAGGGAAATCACCTCATAAAAAGCGTACAGTGGCTAATTAACATGTATGTGTATTGATGTTATACATGCATGTGCATACAAGCATGTGATCTCCCTCACAAAGACAAGAGGAAGGTGTTATCCCCCTTTTTGTTGTATTGAGACACTCCTCACCCCCCGCCCCAATGAAAAGCTCAGTAAATCTCCCAGATCAGAGAACTAAAAGATGATAATGCTGGACTATAAGGCTACCACCTGATTTTAAATTTATTTTGCTCCACCTTCTCTCTTAAAAAAAAATATGCAAAAATCAGAAAAAAAGAGTACCATAAACAAACAAATGCTAATGTTGAAATCTCTGAGAATGTAGCAATGAAGGAATTATGCTGAGCCACATCCAATTACAAATTCAAAGCTGGCTGAGTTCAATATTTGAATTATGAATCAGACAACTCTATTAAGTTAGAGATAATTTAAACCTTAAAATTAAATATTAATTTCCCTGAAGCAATTCACTTCCCTTCTTTTCTGGCTTCAATATCATCTCCCATTGCAGCCTGAAGGAACAAGTGGCTGTTTTACAAATACATAAATATTTTTCTTTCCTGAGAATGACCTGACCCACCCCCCTGGTGCTGTATCAAGAGTCCAAATCTGGGTATTTTCCTTGATACTTTGATCAACTTTTAAAATTTTTCTTGTTTTTTCCTTTGTTTGATAACATGCCCCTTTTAAAGTAAGCAATAAATAACTTATAGAACAGAAATTAAATAGCAAATGCAAACACATCATTGCAAACACAAATGACATACAGTAAAGAGGAACATGGACCATGGTGCTCTCTGAAGATAAAGGAAGCTAAATGCAGCTCATGAACACACCTTCCCATTCTCTGTATCTTGATCCCTTTCTCTTCTATTTTACTGAAAATGCCTGTCATTAAAAATGATAATGACCTTGCCCACTCGTCTCTCCTGTTATGGGCTGAAGAACTTATCAAATCTACAAGTATATTGGTAAAAGATAATTTGTGCTACAATAGTACATTGATATTTGTGGTTGTAGAGTTTTAAATATTTCTAGATGATTTAAAAGCAAAGGTTAAAGGGAAAATCATGGTTATGCTATAAAATTGTTATGGAGCTTAAATAAGAGAATATTTGTAAGTGTCCACAGTTCCATGACTGTCATTGTGAGACTGGTGTGAAGGGGCAAGATAAGCATCTAATGAGGGAGCCACCCCATGGCCCTCCCTTCCTGTCTCAGTCACTGTAGGTACCCTGCACATTGGAGAATCTGTTAGAACAGGGACTTGTGACGTAAGACTTTCTGGGACTGCATTCCTGCACGAACATTTACCCGCTGTGTGATCATCAGCACGTTGCTGAGCTGTTCTAAACCCCATTTTTCTTATAAGCTAACAGAGTTATAATTATTGCACTTAATTTACTGGAGTGTTGTGAATATGTGTAAAGTGTGTGGGACAGCAACAGGTACATAGAAAGTGCTTAATAAACTTTGAGTGATGTTATCCACTATTATAGTTTAGCCTATGTATAAGATAATGCAAGAAAGTTTAGAGATGGAATAACTGGGTTATGAGCTTCAATGTGATCAGAGCACTAATCCACTGATGTTGATTAGCTGGGTGGAAACTCCAGGCAGGTGGGGAATGATTGGAGGAAGTGGGTAACTAGGGGCATGTCTTTGGGGTTTATATTTTGTCCCTGATGAGGGGGGGTCTCTTTACTTCCTCTTTGCCATGTCCTGAGCTGTTTTCCTCCTCAATGTTCCTCCACCCACCATGATGTTCTGCCTCATTTTGGGCCCAGAGTAATGGAATCGGCTACCTATGGACTGAGACCTCTGAAACCGTGAGTACCAAATTAATTTTCCCTCCTCTAAATCTGTTCTTATCAGGTTTTTTTGGCCACAGCAGGGAAAATGCTGACTAAAACACCAACACCATCAATTTACAGAAGTGTCTTTCCAGAATATTATGGTTCATGAGGTAAATGCCCACATGATGACACTTACCTGTCTGTTCTCTCTCTCTCTTTCTTTCTGTGTAATAAGGCCAACAGAATTGAATAAGTTAACAGAAATGGATCTATTCCATTCTACACCTTTCTGTGAAAAGCACAACTCAAAGCTGGTCTATGTGCTTAGATGACATCTTATGAAGATATTGTTGATTTTTAACCCAAACTGAGGATCAGTGCTGACAAGACTTTGGGAGAAGAAATTTTATGAACAAGTGTCTTTTACTCATTTTATGGCTTCTGATTACCTCATCAGAGTGATTTCTTTGGGGCCAAATCAAAGTCCAGGCACATGGCCATCTCAGGAAATAGCATGTGCTGATTACCAGTATGTCATGCTAAAAAGCTCTACATGGAGTCATTTTCTCAATTCTAGTTCACTCCAATTCTGTAACTTATGTGAAACACTGTAGGGTTGGATACCTTTCCTGGAGATCCACTTTCCCAACTGTTATAAATGATGATACTTTTTTCCATCCTTCCATATGTTTTCAAGGAGGCTGAGAATGGGTGCCCATGGCAAGGGCACCATCTTTCTTCACCCAACCTATATACATGTCCTTCTTACGAGTTCTAGAACAGTTGCTGAACAAAAAACCCTACTGGAGCAATCTAGTTTGTTGTCTCAATCTGGAAACACCAAGGATCTATTGCTAGGAAGCCTACTCCTGTGCTTGTGTCTGGTAATCCTTATCTCATTACTGCCTACACAGGGTTGAAAATCTATTGAGAATGACAAAGTATCACCCTTATTATAAACTCAATTTCACTAACTTTACACCCATTACATTGCCTTTATTAGCACACTTTATGATCATCAGAAACCAGAATTAAAGAGGAAAAGGTTTAATTTTATTTAAGATGTGGAAACAGGTGAGACATTGTTTCTAGCTCCAGTGTGAAAAAAGAACTGGAGGATGGGTCATTAAATGAATATATTAAAAAGCATTATATTCCCTTAAGAATAATTTTTTTAGGTCACTATACTTGGTTAATATATCCATTCAGGGTAAGAGTACTTTATCTTTGGGGAGAAAAATGGGACTGGAGGGAAAAATAAAAGTTTGAAACAAGAGGTACTGTCTGAGTACCTAAGGAAAGAGAGAGAAGAGACAGGGAGGAGAGAAATAGCAGCTATCTTGAAAGCAGCAATATGTGAAATGATATCTATAAAAGAGATCATAAAGAAGCCATTGCAAGTTAAATAAATGATGCTTTGTTATTAAAAAAAGGCACAGCCACGCATCTTCTCCCAGCTTCCACCAGACTTTAATATCTCTAAATAAAACAAAATGGAACACATTCACTCTGGAAGTTTCATTATAAATATTAGTCTTGGCCTACTTTAAATTTTACCCCGAAATCTCAAATTATTTTCCTGAGTTTAGTTAGGACTTTGCAAAGCTTTTTTTTTAATACAAGCACAAGCTTGGACTCTTTTTTCTTGATTAGGGAATTAAGACCAAAAAACTCATTTTCTCTGCCAATGGGAAGGGAATAAAGGAAATTCCTTGTCAATCTTCCCAGAAATTTCTCTGCTGATGAGCCCCTTGCTTCAACCACACCATGACCATCCTTCCATCCTTGAGACCGTCAGTTGTGAATATCTTGTGTACATGTGACAAAAACTTAACTTAAAAAAAAATGCTTAAACTAAAAGAAAACATTAAATAATAGAGATTTATAGAACAGGTAGGCATTATGTGAATCATGCACGTGTGTATGTGTGTACATGTGTGTATGCACACATACATGTGCCACATTTTGGGTGATTCTTCTCTTCACAAGAGTGACTGTACGATCCCTTCTTTACCATCACTCTGATAAGGTTTGTAAAACCAGAGCTGGCATGCGGCTGACCCTGCCTAAGTACCTCTGCCAGTTCAGTTGATCCTGACACTGTTTTGCTCCTTTTACCCTTTTACCATTTCAATTATAATTAGAACCACTGCCATCCTAAGAGCATCCTTTCAGCATTTCTTTACTCACAATGAATAAAAATGTAAAGGTTTATGTTCTAACTTTTTAAGTGTGTGACCAACATTCATGGAGAAATGTTAGGAAACAAATATATGCAACCAGTATAGAGAATAAAGAAAATATTTCCAGCAGTTGGTTATTATGCTTCTGATCTCTGAAAATCTTTTAAAGGAGGGCGTTGGGCAACAGATCTGCTAACATGATTCAGAGACCTCTAGGAAACTGTCTAAAGGTTAAATTCTTTCCTTCATCCTGGATAGTGAAGTGACTGTGAACAAATTACCAGGTGAACATTTTGGTAAAGAAATGCAAATAAGAGTTGTGTTAAGTTCATCATTAAATGTATTTGTCTTAAAGAAAAAAATAGTCTCACGTGTTTTTATTATTTGTTTTCAAATTATGGACATGAGCTCATTGGTTTGTCCTGTGTGCTTTCTATGAATGGATTTCTGGGTCTATTTTAGGTTCTCATGAGTCCAGGAGCATTCAAAATCCTGCAAGGTCCACAGAAAGTAAACTACACAGAGAGGGAGGACAGAGTTGGAAGCTCCTTAATGAGAAAAGTCCAAAGCACTTGTGTATCTCAGGGAAAAAAATGAAGTTTTAAATCCTGAATATGGAAATCTTAGCGTTAATAGGTTGCTAGACTTATTTCATGGGGTGGGTAGGATATAAAAGAGTAGATTTAATAAGCATTGTGAGTACACACAGGGCGAGTGGGAGAGGCAGAAAATTGAAATAGGACCATGTTTTTACCAAGAGCTATAAAATGGCATGGCCATGTTGATGCTTACCGTGCTCATGTATAAGTGAGAGTGTCCTACTGTTAAGGAGTATGGATTTTGAAATCAGAAGAAATCTGATATCAAAAACTTGTTCGTTTCTTTTGTTAGATTGATTACCAAGCATTTTATGTTTTGAGGCTATTGTGAATGGAGTAGTTTTCCTAATTTATCTCTCGGAGGATGCATCACTTACAAATAAAATTGCATTAGATTTATGAGCATTAATTTTATATCCTGCTACTTTACTGAATTCATTTATGAGTTCCAGAAGTTTTCTGGTGGAATTCTTAGGGTCTTCTAAATAGAGAATCATGTCATCAGCAAATAGGGATAGTTTGAGCTCTTCTTTTCCTATTCATATTACTCTAATTTCTTTGGTCTGTCTAATTGGCTAGAGTTTCAAGGACAATGTTGAATAGTAGTGGCAAAAGAGGGCATCCCTGCCTTGTTCCAGTTCTCAGGGGGACTGCTTTAAATTTTTCTCCATTTAGAATGATTTTAGCTGTGGGCTTAGCATAGAAAGCCTTTACCATGTTAAGAAACTTTCCTACTCTCCCTATTTTTTCTAGTGTTTTGAGCATGAAGGGGTGCTGTATTTTATCAAATGCTTTCTCTGCATCTATTGAAATAATCATGTGGCTCTTGACTTTAAGTGTGTTGATGTGGGGAATTACATTTATTGATTTCCAGATGTTGAACCAACTTTCCATCCCTGGGATGAAACCCACTTGATCATGGTGCACTATCTTTTTAATATGCTTTTGTATGTGATTTGCTAAAATTTTGTTAAGAATTCTTGCATCTATGTTCATTAGGGATATTGGTCTGAAATTTTCTTTCTTTGATGTGTCCTTCTCTGGTTTTGTTATCAGGGTGATATTAGCTTCATAGAATGAGTTTGGAAGGGTTCCCTCTTCCTCTATTTCATGAAATACTTTGAGGAGCATTGGAATGAACTCTTCTTTGAAGGTCTTGTGGAACTCGGCTGTGAATCCATCTGGTCCTGGACTTTTCCTTGTTGGTAGGCTTTTGATGACTTCTTCTATTTCATTGCTTGAATCTATTTCATTGCATTAATCTATTTAAGTTGTGTATGTCCTCCAGATTCAGTTTGGGTGGCTCATATGCCTCTAGGAACATGTTGATGTCTTCCAGGTTTTCTATTTTATTGGAGTATAAATTTTCAAAATAGCTTCTTATTATGTTTTCTATTTCAATTGTGTCTGTTGTAATATTTCCATTTCCATCATGAATTTTAGTAATTTGGATTTTCTGTCTCCTTCTCTTCATTAGCATGGCTAAGGGTTTATCAATTGTGTTTATTTTTTCAAAGAAACAACTTTTTGTTTTGTCAATTTTTTGAATTGTTTCTTTTGTTTCAATTTCATTGTTTTCAGCTCTGATTTTAATTATTTCCTGTCTTCTACTACTTTTGATGATGATCTGTTCCTCTTTTTCTAGGGCTTTGAGCTGCAATGTGAGGTCATTGACCTCTACAATGAGATCTACAGAACACTAAAGAAAAATTAAAGAGAATCTGTCAAGATGGAAAGAGCTCCCATGTTTGTGGATAGGCAGAATTAATGTTGTCAAAATGGCCATACTACCAAAAGCGCTATACAAATTCAATGCAATCCAAATTAAAATCCCAATGACGGACCTCATAGAAATAGAGCAAGTAATCATGAAATTCATTTGGAGGAATAAGAGATCCAGAATAGCTAAAGCAATTCTTAGCAAGAAGAACAAAGCAGGGGGTATCACAATACCAGCCCTTCAACTATATGACAGAGCAATAGTAACAAAAACAGCATGGTATTGGTACCAAAATAGACAGGTAGATCAATGGTACAGAATGGAGGACACAGAGACAAACCCACATAAATACAGATATCTCATACTTGGCAAAGGAACCAAAAACATACAATGGATAAGAGGTAGTGTCTTCAACAAATGGTGCTGGGAAACCTGGAAATCCATATGCAGCAAATTGAAACTAAACCCATATCTCTCACCCTGTACAAAATTCAACTCAAAATGGATCAAA